>JBBIGB010312753.1:0-10662 GCA_037577075.1 Alestopetersius hilgendorfi | reverse complement strand
CATTCTCCCATTTTGCAATTGCACTTCATTTTATTTATTTAGTAATATATTTATGTTTAGGCTACTTTGTCACGATACAGGTGATATTTCATGTTTTGGCCCTTGAATTCTGTTTTTGGCCCTTGAATTTTTTTGGGAAAAATTAGTCGTTTAGATTAATCGACTAATCGAAAAAATTAGTCGAAAGATTAATCGTTAGAAAATTAGTCGTTAGTGGCAACACTACTGGATTTAAATAACTACCACTATGTGTATGACTATGTGCATTAGTTTCGCTCTGACGTGTAACAGTCTATCATGTGCAATACTGTGTGTTAATACATCATCAGTTATGTGCAATATTTTTTATGCAACTGCCTCACTGTGTGCAATATTATGTGACATTTTCTAAATGGGTGTTGAATCACTTCATTACATGCAATATTGTATGTGCAATAGTCTTACATGTGTGATACCACTACTTATGTCAGTATTGCTTTCCATTACTTTATATAGAACTGTGTTACCTGTATTATCTATTTAATTTATATGCAACATTTATGTAGCTGGGATAGTGTATTGTCATATTGAGCTTTTTGCTCCAGATATTTATTTTGCTTGAACTTTTTTATATTGTTCATGTCCAAGCAATTTAATCCAGGATCAATAAAGTTTTCTGATTCTAAAATGTAATTTATCTTCCATTTAACCTATATACTTATATAGAAATATTTTACATACTGTAATTCCCCACTATTTTGCGGTGGGCCAAGTATGCTCCCCGAATATTTTAATTTCATTTTAAACTCAGTTTCATTACCCTTAAGGAAAATGTAAAGGTAAACCTGTATTCGCATTTTAATTTAAATTCCCCACCAAGATATGCAACTCGGAAGGTCACTGGACAAAAGTATTGGGACACTGCTGCGAGGTGAACGGTTTTCGGGGTATAACACCTGATCTACTCGGGCTAAAAATACAAATAAGGGCTCGTTGGAAAGAACTCCTGGAGATCAATCGAACTGTGGAGTTTGAAGTCTTTGAAGTGTCATTCAACCATCTTGTGATACTAACTTTTGTCTTAACAGAACAACTAGTTAAAAAGGGACATTTATATAACATTTTTGTAAACTTTTTGGCTAAAGCACTGAGGATATATGGTGTAATTAGTCACATGCACACAGCACATGGGTTTTAGGGTGGTTACTTTCAATGCTTGGTTTTCAAGGAACAGTTTGATCATGTTAATGTGATTATTAATGTGATAGTCTTTTGTTTAGAATTGCAGCTGCAGACTCAAGTCACCCAAAAAGCCCAAACACTAAAAATACATCAACATAACTTCTACATAGCCGACCAAATTACATCCAGGCCTTAAATAAGGTTGCAGTGTGGTTTTAGATCTTTGTGAATTTCAGTTGTGAATTGGCTACCAGTAGCTTTAATTAAGTTTTGTGCATTTCTACAGCTCATAATAATCGTCATAGCATGTCCTAAACCACATCCACAAGTCTGACATGCAAGTGTATGAGATTATATCCTTTCTTTACTGCTCTAGTAAACATCTTGGCCCAGTTCCATTTCTTAGGAGAACTCAGCTGGGCTACCAAGCACATGCAAACACTGTTTAGAGTGGTTAGTAACATTGCACAAGCACATGCAAGAAAAATATAGCTTACCATTAAGGTCCCCTTCTTTCTTATTACTTGCGTCTTTGCTCTGAGGCGAGGACGCGGACTGCAGCTCTTCTTCATCTTCGTCATCCACAGGTGTCACAAGTTTCATGAGGCTGTGGTTGCAGGCGCTGGCAGCCTCTTTGGTGCCTGAGTACTGTGGGTTAAGGGTTTAACGACCATAGACTTCATAGACAGCAGAGGCATACCTTACGTCCCATTAAATCGGCATACCCTGGACTCCAAGTGTGAAAACTTGTCCTAAAAATTTGTGCACATTTCTGTTCGAGAGCAGTTTGCATAATAATAAATACAGATGTGTTATCTAGTCTAGTTTTGTTGTGGATACTCTTCTTGCGGTCATCGTAGGACAAGCAGGGCAGCACAGCAGTCAATATGCCAGATGAGTAGGGTAGGACCACCCGGCCGGCCAGCTGAATAAACTCCCTCATCCATGTCATTGCTGTCAGCTGGATCAGATCATTAGCTGACAAAAAAGTGAAGGAGAAAGAAAACTGGTTTCAGACTTATTTGAAGCCTCTTTTATCAAACACTCTTGTTATTTACAAAGTCATTAACTGCACCAGAGCCAAAGACATGCCATGTTTCTGCTTTAAAAGACAAGCAATACAGAGAGGAAAAACCATGCTGTCCCATTTCTTCCATGATTCTGACTACAGAAAATTCACTCACTGAGTTTGGATTCATCGGAAACCTGGCAGTGGATGACCAGGATGTTGGCCATTTCAGCAAACTTGACACTGGACGGGGTTTTCTTAATTTCTTTCAGAAACTCTCCCAACACCACCTCGCACCTAAAAGATACAAAATACAGCCTTTTCACTGAGGCTTCTCTCTTAAAACAATAACATAAAAGACAACAAACAGCTGAAGGAAGAAGAAAAAGTAGTTCCTACATCCGCCTGATCTCTTTACTGCTGTCGCCCAGTATCTGAAAGAGGCCATCCAGGATTTCAGGCAGATAGTCCAGGAGGTTGATGTCTGGAACGGATTCCAGTACCAAGATCTGAGGCAGAGGGAAATGTGAAGATATTTAACTAAGGGCAGCACATATAACTGTAAAGTTTCATAGTTAGAACAAAACCTTATGTCTTTTTTAGGTCATTTTTGACATGATTTGAAATACGCAGCTGCCTTTTAGACTGTAGCCGATGAGAAAATTAAAAAAATGATACTTATTGCATTCAGGTTTTTTTCCTTCTCCCATAGTTACTTTTTGAGGAAACAAAGTTTTGTCCTGACAGCAACACAATGCAGCCAAATCAAAGTTTAAACAAAATGAATGATCTGTTTTAAAGCTGCAGGGGCAGCGCCACAGACGTTTCACTGTATCGTTTCTCTAAACTGTATTTTTCAAAGCGAATTGGAGACGTGTGTATGATCACAGCAGATGAACTGCTCCACTCACCCAGGAGATGATGAACTGCCGGGCATACTGGTTGTTGGAGTAGATCCTTTCTCTTAACAGAGGAACAAAAGCCACCAGGTCAAACTTGTTACTTTCTGTTACAATGTCCTGCAGAGGCAGAAGGAACCCATGAAAGTAAGATCATGTTAGAATGCCATTAACACTACGGGTCTATGGGTAAGTAACTAAACAAAGATTATTTATGAAACACTTTTTGTAGAAAGCGATGAATAATAAAATTCCACAGAAGTTGTCATGGATTAAAGCAAAAAATATATCATCTGACAGGAATTCTTATTTATGTATTTTTTTAACCAAATGCTCCGTGTTGCTCGCCCATACCACTTCAGCCATGCATCATTTTTTTTACGCTGCGTCCATTATCCCTTAAGTCCCTACAAAAGCACACACACGCATTGTTCATGTTGCACAATGAAAACACATTGCACATTTCTTTTAGCCAAGCCCATATCCACTTATTCTGTACCGTTTTGTGGTGTCCGACACATCTGTGCCTTACTTTAACAGAAGCGCGTGCATGTTGGCAAACCCGAAAGCAAGTTGATGCACGTGAGTGATGCGAATCGAGGGTCTAGGTCCTGTAAAATATGGCTTTACGGACTATTTATATAGCCACGTTTACAGATAGCCTTAACCATTTTAAAGCACGCTGAATACTGCAGACTGTTGCTTATTAAGAGTGATGCTACTTTAGGTATGCATCTATTTAAGCAATGCGTTTTCTCCACTGTTTCCGAACTTTTTAGCTACTATTACAGAATCAGACACTTCGTGATACAGCACTGCCTTACAATCATAAACACATTCTGTTCCGATTGTGGAGAAGGGGCCCACACTTACTTTTCATTTAGCTTTACCATTATTAGCAGTGTGCAGGCTAATCTAGCGTCTTTCTAAAAAATACACAGAAATAGCACAACAGCGCTATATCAACTCGGTACTTACAGCCCATAAGTGATGCACACACATACAATAAAGAGCTAATACAACACTGTCAGAGGATCTACAGCGAACAGGGTAAGCTTGAATATAACCACAAGCTCCCAAGCACAGATCCCCCGTCACTCTGTCTCTCTCTGCCTCTCTCGCCACACCCACCCACAGTCCTTTGCACGCACCAGCGCTCTCTTTACACTACAGGTGCCTTTCTTAGATCATCACTTTACACTTAAATCATCAACCTCATTATTAACCTTTAGTGCACACAGTTGTCGGAAATCCTTCATAGCGACGGAAAACTTTAATCCATGAGTTGTAAAAAGCAATATGGATCTTCCTGAACATCTGAGGACTACACAATCCTACTTAAAAAAAAGAAAATAAATATATATTTAAAAAAAAGAAATTTAAACAGTTTTTGGAATTGTTTACCCTTTAAAAGGATTATAAACGCTTAATTTAATTGATCTATTCTTTCATTTTTATTTATACATATATAAATACAGATATATATACAGTCTATACAATTGCACCTGATTAGACTAGGATTAGGACACAAACTCCTAATCAGTGATGTCTGAAAAACAGTCCCACTCCTTGTTCTGTTCTGACAACTAGAGACATCTGTTGTTCTGCACCAATCAATGCTGCTGTGACCAACACTGTGACCCTGAGGGGGAAAAACATACTACAGCTCGAAGCTACAGACATGAGATCCACACTGAACGCAAACAAAGATTATTCAATGGTAAATTTACAATACACAAGACTGCTAAGCGCCTCTGAAGTACCCTGAGCAAGGTACTGTCCCCATACTCTGCTCCCCGGGTGCTGTGTTCCTGACTGCTCACTGCTTCACGTGGTGAATGGGTTAAATGCAGAGGAAGAATTTCAGCCTGTGTGCTGTGGTTGGTTCACGCATGACAGAATTTTCACTTCACTTTCACTTAAATAAAGCACCTTCATCTTAAAGTAACACACATGAACACACCACAGTGCAACACACAGTGTAAACTGTGATATTGTTTATCTGTATTTAACCCATTCATCAAGTGAAGCAGCAGGCTTCCATCAATGGGGGTCACCCAGGGAGCAATGTGCACCTCAGTGGTGCCACTGGCAGTCTTGGGATTCAAACCCATGACCTTCTGATCACGGAGCAACTCCCTAACAACCAGACCACAGGCTGCCCCAGCTGGTGGCCTCAAAATGTTTTCTAATTGCCATAAATAAGCCATTTTTAAAACCCTGGATGAAAAATGTCCTGCGCATCCATTAATCAAATATCCTCAATATCTGTTGGTTTGAATGGAATATAATTTGTTCAATATGAACTATTTGTGTAAATCTGTCTGCACTGATAAAGCGAAGCCACTCAAAACGGCCTTAAAAAGTGACACTGAAATGAGTGAACAAATTAATATCATTAAAAACATCACTTTTAAATCCTCTAGTAGGAAAATGTCTTAAACTCTCATTTTTAAAGTTTAACTTGGAATCAAATTGGTTGCTGTAAATGCTCATGAATGATACGCAATTTTTATCTTTTTCCATTTTTTAAATAAGTGGTTGCATTATAAACATGCATTTGTTTTCTTATATGACATTTATTAACTAATGTTTATTTAAATTTTGATGAGATCACAGAGGGTTTTTCCTGTAAACATGGAACATTCTGAACATCCGCACCAGAATTCCCATTCTGCTGCATTCTTACCCGCCATTAGAATTAATTTCAGCTTTTAAAACTAAATGAAGCTTCATTTGACTTCAGCCTTACCTTCAGAAGGCGATCGAGGAGCTCAGAGCCGCTCTTCACGTTGGGATCGGGATCTGCTGCAAGCTGAGAAACATAAAAGGTGGGTTCATCTACAGTCCTTCCATTAAATCACTGACGTTTTGTGACTTAAAGGAATATTTCCTTATATATATGTTTTCACATCTGTAAATTATATTTATAGTTTGTCCTTTTATTAACAGTGAAGTTGACCGTCCTTAATAACCAATTGTACATAAAGATAAATGAAATGCTTTCAAGCTTTTTCAGCCCAGTTGTGTATAACTTATAGATGAAACACAAGCCTTCTACAGCTCACAATGTCTTCCTGACAAAAAAAAAATAGTGCTTCCTGCTGTACACCCTGGCAATGTAGCCTGAAATGTAATAAGAACATAATCAAATTATTTGACAGTTAAAGCCAAGCCATGCCAGGTTCGGTTCACGCCTCCATTAGTTTCCATTAGTTCTGAGGAAGCTTGGAGGTCAGTGCTGTTACAGTCATACCTTACTAAGGCCGTCAAACAGCACGTTGAAGTGGGGGAGCACAGCTCCTCTTGCGACCTTCACAATGTTGTAGAGAGCCTCACAGGCGTAGTACCGCAAGCGGCTGTCAGAGTCGTTGAAGCACGTGAGCACCGGCTCGATCAGCTCCTTCAGGTACAGCCCTGAATCCTACAGGACGTCCAGGCGGAGGTCACAGATGAAAAAAAAGATATTAATAAAATAAATAAAACTGTACTAGTGCAAACGGAATAATAACTATTACAAAAAACTAAGTAACAGAAATAATTGTGCCATGAAAATATAATGAATACAGTAAATTGATATAGTTGCAGGTGATGATGGGATGAGACAACATTCAACAACATACAGATCAATGATCAAATCAAAACACTGATTAAAAATGAACAGCTTAAAGCTGGAGTGTCGAATCTTTTCCACTGAAGGGGCCAGTGTGGCAGCTACACAGCAGGAGCTCACATGACCAGTTATCCGAAAACTGAGATCTGATTAAACAAGTGAAATCTGGTGTGCTACTGTTAGTTTGGGAACGCTATTGCTTGGGTTAGTTGGTTTAGTTCTTATTTGTAATAAATTGTGTAGTTGTGAGAACCAAAAAAAAGTTTGGTCGCACATCGTTGCCGTTTACAAAATCTATGAATGAGTAAAACATCTTAAAGTAAGTAACAGCACCTTTAATTGTGGGCTCACGCCGAATGTCTTGTAATGCGCGTGCACACGCAGATTGGGTTTTCTGCTGGTGGGGGGGTCTGAATTTTGAACGCCAATATTCATCCACACACGCTGCAGCCAGCAGACACTGCAAGTGTCCAGTGGACTTTGGACCCAGAGCCTGACGGACAGCGCCAGTCAGGAACAGAATCAGAAAACAGAATCAGAATCATGTTTATTGGCCGAGTAAGCGAGCGACACATACAAGGAATTTGATTCGGTTCAAGGGTGTCTCTCAAGCACAATAATATCAAACAACTATATTTAAAAGAATGTACGTACATGAGCCTACACCACACCCATATGTCTCTTACAGAACATGCTCACTGCTCCAATAGACCAAAAGACTGATTCAGATGAAATTATGTCAATTGATGCTGTCACCCATTTTGTATTAAGTGTATTTTGTTTTTACTCATTGTATTTTTTAATTGTAGTTCGAAATTTGAAGATTATTGTGAACAGCGCAAGCTGAGTGGAAGTCAGAGTTGTAAACATAAAACGTCGTATGTCGAGACTATTGTAACCCAGGGGCCCTCTGTATGAGTTTTCTTCACAATTTCTATTTATTTGCTGACTCTGACATACTGGGGAAAAACTAAAACATAAAAAGGAATGTTCTGTAACTTTTGCACGAACACTCTTTATGTATGTACTTGTTTGGTTGCTTGCCCAATAAGGCAAATTCAGTAAATAGACATTAACTGTAAAAGCCACAAGTTCTCTGTAGAGGGTGTCATTTTACTAGGGGTGCCAAAACTTTTGCACATGACTCTGTATGTGTATAAGACATAGAATGGACATACTTTCCCAAGGGCGATGGAGCAGGCAGCCAGGCCGATGAGGCCCCCTTTGCGGCTGTGCGGGTGCTGGGACAGGGCAAACTCTGAGGCCAGGATCTGGATGACGTGCCTGATCTGAGTGGAGTTGTTCTGAGCCACAAACTCTCTCACAAGCCTGAAAGAGGAAACAGACACACACACAAATATCAGAGTCAAAACAAAAACGAGAAATACACCAAACAAATGTCTGAGAAAAGAGTTACCACTGCTACTAAACATGTTACAGGCTTCCTGTAGTTCTTCTCTTAAACCACATTTAGTCAGAATTCTCTTGAACTCTGGCCTGGTGGTCACATGGTGAGGTTCACTGGTCAGGAATTAGGAAGCAAATCACACCACACTCATGGGTCAGACCTACTGTAACACTGGACCACGGGGGGAGAATTGCATGAACACTTCATTACACTCCATTAATTTAGGGTAATGATAATAAGTATCTATTACTAATAACTAAGCTAAATTGTTATTACCACTAAGTAGGCACACTTTTATGATTTATAATTTAAGACACAGTATAGTCATACATGACATAGATGGGAATATTTATAGGCACTAGTTACATTTGCTCAGGCAAGTTGATGTATCTGTACTTTCCAGGATATTAATAACACTCTTGCTTCTATTTAACTATGTTTGTGAAGAAACTGAACTAGTTTTATCCTCAGTTCAATTTAGGCCTTTAAATTTAGTTTGTTTAACTTCATGCCACTCTGTTCACTTCTCACTTTGGAGCTTCAGTGTTTCAGCTCCTGTTGATACACTATATGGACAAAAGTATTGGGACACCTGACCATTACACCATCCGCAACTTCAGTGACATTGCATTCAAATCCATAGACTTTAATATGGAGTTGGTCCCTCTTTGCAGTTATAACCGCTTCCACACTTCTTGGAAGGCTTTCCTCAAGGATTTCTGTGAGAATTTGTGCCCATTCATTCTGTAGAGCATTTATGAGGTCAGGGATTTATTGGACGAGAGCACATGGCTCTGTTCTATCTCTGTTCTTGTTCATCCCAAAGATGCTGGATGGGGTTGAGGTCAGGGCTCTGTGCAGGACAGTTCCTCCACACCAAACTCATTCAACCATGTCTTCGTGGACTTGGGGCACAGTAATGCTGGAACAGAAATGGCTGTTCCCCAAACTGTGTCCACATTGTTGGAAGCATTATGTCTTCCAAATTATCTTGGTATCCCTCTCTCTCTTAACTGTAGGTAGCCCAAACCCTGAAATACAGGTGTCCCAATACTTTTGTCTATATTGTACAGATGCTGGATATACAAACACCTTTCAATCTTTTTTTGACCTTACATTTCTAAAGAGCATCAGAATAGGACTGCTTAACTATTATGATCACATGGCATGTCAGGTGATTACATCCCACTGGTTACATTCATTGACTCAGGGCAGCTTGTCCCTGTTTGAAATTAAAGGACTCACTTTTCGATCTCTAGTGCTGCCACTTTCCTCTTCTCGTACAGCTTGTCGTTGAGAGCCCTCACAATGTTTGGGGTCAGGGGCGAGAAGTCTTTCTCTGTATTCATCTTATCTTTTTTTTTTCAGGCAGATCCTGTAGGTGAGCTTTAATAAATGAGACCTAGAATGAAGTCTGTACTGGAACTGGAGGGTATAAAAGAGTCAGTAGTGTTGTAAGCTTTCTTATAAAATCAGGCACAAATCCAGCTGTGTCATTCCTCTGAGGCCACTGCAGACACTGGTAAACTGTGTGAAGGTATGTTTCAGACCCAGATCAGAAACATGATCATCATTCAGGACTGATCAGGAAGAAGCAGGATTTACAGGTTACAAGTGATGCAGTCCTCTCTCTTTTCTTGATTCCTCTCTCTCTGTCATCCAGCACCTTGCTGAAAGGAAAAGGGTCCAGGATCCGTCACGAAGCACCCCGAAAACAGTGCAGCTGAACAAAACGAAAGCCTTTAATGCCCAGATGATGAGAAACGCCAGCAGAACCTCAGTGAAACCTGGAGAACGAAGCAGCCATGCCTCCTCTCACATGACCACTGACAGGCTCCAAGGGCGGACCAGTCGAGCCCAGATCAGCCGATTTGTTTTGATTCAGCGAACAGTGTGTTTACATCCTTGCAGTTGTGGGATGTTTTCACAGTGTAGCAAAAATGCACCATTTAAGCTAAAAGAAATGACCCTTTAATATAAAATGTTCGTTAAAAGTGTAAGCTTGATCAGCACTGGTTAATAGATAGGGGAGCTTTCACATTTCAGCTGAAAAATGCAGGCTATATTGACAATCATGGGAAAGAAACGGACTCGAGCTGTTCTAAAGTTTCTTTCAGAGGTGATTTACGTTTTTAGGCTCCAGCTTCTGTGGGTCTGTTTTAGCACGTGATCTCAGATCTGCAGATCCTGGTTTCTGCTCTCTATTATTTCTCTTTTCCATCCGTTTTAGGCTGTCAGTGTCTCCCGAGTGAGTGAACAGAGTAAGCTCCATAAAGACATGGCTGGAGTTCAGTGTGGAAGAACTTGACTGGGCCACACAGAGCCCTCACCTCCACCCAATCCAGCACCATTGGGATGAAGTGGAGCGGAGATTGTGAGCTAGGCCTCTACAGAATGAATGGGCACGAATTCCCACAGACAATCCAAAATCCTGTGGAAAGCCTTCCAAGAAGTGTGGAAGCTGTTATAGCTGCAAAGGGGGCAACCATATTAATGTATAGAGGTCGACCGATATTGAATTTTACCGATACCGATAGCTAGGTTGGTCTGTACTTGCCGATAACCGATTAAT
>JBBIGB010312743.1:0-10662 GCA_037577075.1 Alestopetersius hilgendorfi | reverse complement strand
GGACCTGAACTATTTGAAATTCAATTAAATAAAGCTTGAAACATTGGGGTGTTCTAAAACTTTTGACCGGTAGTGTAAATCTGAAGTCTGAGATATTTATGCCCATAAATCAGGGCCATGTAATTAAAACCCAGGTGATCTAGATCTAGGCTTTAGGAGTCATTGTGGGGAAGGGGGCGAAGTCTGGGGTTAGTGTTCGGACAGGATCTGACAATGAGTATCCATAAGCATCCATAAGCAGCATCAGTATTAATATCAGTCCAGTACTAATGATACCCCTCACTATAAACGGTCAATAACAAAAAACAGTTTTTAAAACAAAAACAATGTGTCATTAATAATACAGGTTAATGGCGCAGGAATTAGCCATGGGTAGACCTTATTTTGGGTAGGATTTTCTCTGGACCAAGAGGACATGAAAGACAATAACTAGTAACAGGTTGAGTTGCATAATATAAAGTGTCAGTGCAGTGTGAATTGTTGTGTGCTACAATACAGCTGTATTGCACAAACAGAGAGGACATCAGAATGGAAGTCGCTTTGGATAAAAGCGACTGCTAAATGCCGAAAATGTAAACGTAAATTACAGCTGATTCAGACTGTGGAAAAAGCCAGGATTGTCTTTTCAAGGCTTCTAATGGTGAGAATTTGTAGAGAAAAAGCTGAACTAATATTGGGTGATGTGTAGGCAACATTCACTGTAACTCTTTCTTCCACTGCATTTTGTCCATTAAAGTCTGAGCTATGCTTTAGGTTTTAAAGCCCATACTTCTGATTCCTACATTCGATATAGATGGAGATGTGCATGATTTAACGAATTCAAGATCAGTTTTGCAGCATAATCACTTCAGGCCCTAAACTCTGCTGAGTGTTCGGGAAATCGAATAAGAATGGCAGTGTAATGAAAGCACTTAGTGAAGGTCCACGTTCAGCGCCCTAGAAAGGCCAGCTATTTTTACCACCGTCGGGAAGTTGGTCGCGTCACAAAGAGCAGAAAAAAAATTTTCATGAGTTTGCGGCTGAAAGGATTTTGAGAGGAGAGGGGGGAGCCCACAGCTGAGAGCGTTCAGCCCCACAGAGCAGCCGAAAGCAGCACCAGGAGGGTGGCCATTAAACTGGACAGCAAAGTGACCTCATTCGTGAAGTTACCGTAATGCTATGCTGGAAAGGCTTAATTATATAAATAAGCAGAGCTAAAACTACAGGCTCCTCTAAACAAAACCACTGTTCAGTAACAAAAGTGAACCTGAAGGCTTAGGATGGGTGATGTGGCATAAATTCCTGTTGGGTTAAGAGCATCTGGACAACTGGTGCTGGTTACCTGTGGTTGCAGGTGTTTAGATTAGCATTTCAAAATCAGAAAACTTTATTGATCCTGGTGGAAACTGCTTGTGTTATGACTGCACAAACAGAGATACGAAGACAAGAACAATGTTTAAGAAAAACAGATTTTTATTTTTTATATTACGTTAAAAATCAAATAAAAATTCTGCAGAAGGATACTGTACGAAATACACTATGGTATATCCACAAAATTCTGTGGTATAAATACCTTACTTATGGATAAAGTGGTTTATTAGTAACACAAATAGTGGTTTGGAGTTGTTCTCTTTACCAAACATGTTACTGAATGTAATAGAGATCAGTAGAATCTCAGTAATATTGAAATAAGTACTGATATCTCACATGGTAAGAGTTTTTCACATGGTAAGATTTGTTGCCAGGGTAAGAGCAGAAACCAGACAAAATAAAGATGAAGGGAAACTGAGAGGTACAGAGGGGCAGAGGCGGATGAGGGGCACTAACTAGTCTTATAAAAAAAGAACAGTCCACCCAAAAGCCCCACTCTGTACCTGCCTGTCAAGCATTATAGCTACAGACGTTTGGATTTGTAGTGTTTAAATTAGACTGATACATTAAAATGTCAGCTCACAACACCTTGTTTACCCTGGAAGGAAACGCGGGGATATTGGACTAACATATCAGCACTTTATTCATTTTACTCCGTTTGTAGCTTTACGGAAACCAAATTTATCTCCATAATGCTACTCCAGGTTAATAAATCCATATCAGAAATGTTTGTACATTGGTAGAGGCGTATGTGAAATGTCTGATATTGGAAATAAAGCAAAATACCCATTTTGCAATTGGATGGGAGGCTCCTGTGATATTTGTATGACAATTAAAGAAGCAGTGGAGCTGTGTGATATGGAAAAAATATCAGTACGGCTATGCATTACAATTGTGGTGCCTTTAAAATTAATAAAAGGCCCTTTATCTTCACTTTTCTGGAACAAAAAAGTCTGTAGAGATTGTTCCAAATGGTACATTTCAATCCATCCATACAGTCCATATATGGAAAATAATGGGGCTGGGCGACTTGGCCTCAAATCAAAATCTCGATTAATTGAACATTTTAACTCGATTATGATTAATGAACAATTATTTTATTTATTTTTTTTTTTTTGCCCTCATAGTTCACTGACAAGTTCATCGGTTGTCTCAGTGTTTAAGCTCTCCATGCTCGACATGGGGCAGTTGGTAGCCTAGTGGTTAGGGCATTTACCCTGTGATCAGAAAGTCTGGGTTCGATTCCCAAGCACCTGTGAGGTACCCTGAGCAAGGTACCGTCCCCATGGGCACTGTGTTCGTAGCTGCCCCCTGCTTCACTTGGTGAATGTGTTAAATGCAGAGGAAGTATTTCGTGCTGTTCACACTGTGTGGTGTGTTCATGTATGACCAGATCACTTCATGATGGCGGAATAACGTAACATAACGAAGCGGGGTCACGTGACTCCACATGCGGTAGTGTTTTTAAAGGGAAAGTAATCGAAATAATCAACCTGGAAAAATTGGATCGATTATAGGTTCTGAATGTCGATTTCGATTAATCGCCCAGCCCTAGAAAACAAGCTACAAAGACAGACTTAAATATAGCTCCTTATTATGGCTACAGCACTTTAGCCCCGCCCATTCATGCACCGATTCCCCAAAATCTTTAATGGTTAAAAACCAGAGTTTTGTTGGATAACATGAACATCCAGTTTCTCAGCTGGAACTGCCATTGGTTACCCTGTCAGAAACAACACTGACTATTTAGATGCTCATTTGCATACTGAAAACTTCTGTGATATCACTACTGCTAAGACCGACATTGTGATTTTCCTTGACAAGCCAAATACTGATAAACTGGGGTGGCCCCAGCTCGAATACGGTGTGGCCTTAACTGGGCTGGTCTGCTCAGACCCCCCTCTCACTCACACGAGCTCAGAGTCCTGCAACTTGATCAAAGTACAAAGGCCTGTGGGGTGGCTTTTTATGTGCATGGTCTTCACAACAAGACCACACAATCAGGGCTCACACTCAGGGTATCAGTATCAGAGAAGCGGGTCAATGCTAAGCCCTAAAATCCAACAGTCCTGACATGCTGCCATTGAAGTGCTCTGTGTGCGTGTGTGTGTGTGTATATATAGTCTTGTGAGCCAAATACACATGTTAACGTCGCACTTGTGACATCCAGACACAGACGGCATGTGTATAAACCTCCACAAGGATTGTTCTCAACGCGAGGAGGACCTGAAATAGATAAACAGCTGCTCTACACTCTCCTCTCACTCGAACACACACATACACAATTTCATGAGCACCAACCTCTATAGCCCAATTTACACCTCGGTTTCTCTCCGAGCAGACAGATCTCTGAAAGTGCTGATGTTTCTGCTCCAAATTTAGGCCATGCTTTCCAGCCTGCTTGATGTTTCAAGACTTCCAAGAGACAGAGAAGAGGAGAGAAATGACTGCATCAGAGATCTGAATAACACTGCATGCACAGCCTGTGGGTGCATTTTAACAAAAGTCAGTTCTTGAAATAGTCCGTCACACACTGCTGATGGAAGAGGAAGAAGAATCAGGTGGTCCAGATAATAGTCTGTGTTTAATCATTAAGGTAAATAACCACTTAGGCTTAGAATTTTAAGCATATTTGATATTCAAGTTCCCCACAAAGAATACTAATTAATACAGTTATGAATATAAAAAGAAACACTTGGTACCAAGACCTTAATGTGCATTCGCATTAGATTAAATGAAAGAAATGGGAACAAATGTTTTAGTGCGACAGGCTGCAAAGTGGCCTAATGTGTGTTCACATAATGAACTGTTTGCCAATCGGGCAGGACAAATTCAATATGCAGCAATAAACTGCACCATATTAATCTTTTAAGATACATACATTTATCTTATTGGTCTGCCCTGACATGCTGGTGGAAAAAAAAGTAATTAAAATTATTAGAAATCCAATGCGCCAATACCAGGTACACCAGTGTGTTGTGTGTATATACATATTTATGTATCCAGTAATTATTTTAAATCTCAGTTTAACACATCTTAAAAAATGTAAAACTAAACCTGTATCTGTACTGTACAGGTTTAGTTTTACATATTTATATTATATTATATATTATATATTATATTATACATGAATGCCTAATTATGTGAATGAACATAAGAGTTGGGAGATCTCACACACTCTTGTTTTTTTACATCCTGCCTGTGTGTGGAGCCCTTCAGCCTACTGAACAACAGTTACTTCCTAGATAAGCCCACCACACACACTCCCACCAGTGCAAAACGGCAATTTAATAATAACCTGCACTGATGGAAAAAGCGCCGGGTGGTCTGGCCACACTTGCAGTGCGGCTATTTGCAGGAGCAGTGAACAAAATCGTGCATAAAAGCGATGCACCATTAAGAAGAGCGTTTGCTTATTGGCCACAGAATCAGAACGGAGCATAGCGATGAAAACTCTGTTTGTTGGACTTCTGATGTCAAACATGAAGATCACCTGTTTAGGGCTGCATGACATGGTGAAAATACTAGACCTGCAATTATACTGCCACACAGTGTTATGCCATTCAATTAATTAAAGAGCCTTTATCTTAACTTTACAAACATTCAAATGCTTGAAATGTGTAAAAATGGTTACAGTTCCAAAATGTATGTTCACTCCACCCATCCATTCAGTCCATATATAGAAATAAAGCTGCAAAACAGCCAGCTTTCAAAAATCAGTTTTTGTGATGTCACAAAACAACGGATTTCTATATACCCTTATCCAGCCCCGTCCATTCATGCTCAAGTTCTAAGGAGTGTTTCAGCCCATGCTACCTTGAGTTGCAATATGAGGCAGCCATTTAGTAAAAGAACACCTGAGAGATTTTTGCCTTTGGTTAAAGACTGGCCAAAATAATTAGACAGTTGGCAGTAATTGGGCAGTTACCTATAAACACTGTGACGGGTTCATTTGTATATTATGGTCTTTTAGGATATTATATTCTAGACTGTTTCCCAGATATAAACCAATATGAATCTAGACTGTTTCCCAGATATGGATTAGGTCTAGTCCTGGACTAAACATTATTATGAATAGAGATATTCTGTTGAAAGAGAAATATTAAAAATTCAATTGAGTGTACTGCCAGCACAACCACATACACAAGTACACAGAGAAATGTGTTCTCTGAAGCAAATAGTGTAAGACAAAGACAGAAAGGAAAAACAAAGACAAAGAGCAGAGTCAAGAAACTGCTGCAACATTATACTGCAGCATCTAAGCAAACAATTGCAAATTACAAAACAAGCAGGTAGAGCAAATAAGTGCGTATTCTGAGGTAGAGGAGGTGCAGTGAGTACAAATAGTTAAAAGCTCTGTATGAGGTCAGATCCTGTCCAGACCCCTGATGTTATATGCAGGCTCTGAGTTCAGGAATCTAATGGCTTATGGGAAAAAGCTTTTGTGATGTCTGGTAGTGGTGGTACAGATACTTCTAAGCCTTGAAACAGTCCAAGACTAGTTTTAATTCCTGTCTGGGAAATCAGTCCTCAATGTATAAAAGCTCACAGCCTATCAAGTAAACCCTGGAGAATTTTGCAGCCTGAGGAATTAAACATTTCCAACACATGTCTGGAAAAAATTGACAAAACACTATCACTGCAATTATACGGCTACCTAATATGATTATATGCTTCATATAATAAAATAAAGGGCACGTATCATATGATTTTATTAAATGTTCTCACCTTTTCCTTTGAAGTTCAATTTTTAAGCTCAAACTCATACTAATAAACCTGAAAACCAATGTTTCCCATTGATATGGAACATTAAAATGTCCAGGCGAATCAACAGTGACGTCTAAAAACTGGCCTGTATAATTGTAATGAAAATATTAAAGAACACACTGAGCGGTCAAGAGGCGCACAACACACTGTGACTGGTCAGAAGTTACACTGTTTCTCCAACAAAACACAATAGAAATAGGGCAAATAAACAAATACAAATGTTCTATTACAAATTTTCAATTCTATTACAAATTTAGCTCAATGGCAGGACCAACAGTGACTGCATCACTGCTTTCTGATTGGTCGAAAGAGGTAACTGTCATTTTTACTGTCTGTGCAAAAATACAACAATGGAGATACAAAGTAACAACAGGAAAGTACAGGCACTGCTATTTGTTCGGGCTGATGATACATTTTAGTGGGAGATTTCTATGACGCTAACAAATTTATCTTCAACACTATAAGAAACAGGACCAGGACATCACAAACAAGTTACCTGGGTTAGATTTTCAAAACATGGCAAAAAAATACCAAGAAAAAAATCTAAAGATTTAAATAAAATACTATATACATTAAATAGACCACAATTGTGCACCAGAAACACCAATACTGGACTAAGATACTGGAAACTCAAAGTGTGCTACAATTTCTGTGCCACCGCAGTATAGTGTAAGTACAGCACGGTTTCTGTTGACCTATGGAAAAGCGCCTCATGTGATCTGACCCATATATATGACCGGATGACCCACCTGGGGAAGGCGTCGAAGCAGTAGGTCTTGCGGGTGTCTGGGAAGGCCACGCGCAGGCCGGACATGAGGGGAGAGTGCAGGATGACCGCTGCACACTCATACCGAGCGGCCAGGTCCACTGTGGGCACCGTGCCAATACTTTGTCCATAGAGGATAATGTTCTCTGGGGTCATGCCGTACCTGAAGAGCAGAACAGAACAAAATGTCGGTCATCAACTCACAGTACCAATTTACAACAGAGATGAAAAAATCTAATAGAAACATCCTAAAAATATATTTTCCATATGTTAAGCCAGTTCTCCCTGCTCCTATTAGCGACAATACATTCATTCAAGTTTAATGGCAGCTTTAAACAAGAAAAGAAGGATAGCCACTACTTTCTAATAGCAAGAGAGTGAGAGGGTGCGAGGTTCAAGTTCTTCATGATGAGAGCCGTGCTATTTAGCATGAAAAAAAATGAATTTTTAACTGGTTATCTGCAATTAATAGCACTGTTACTCGCAAGATTAAATTAATTTTAGTAGTCACACTTTTAAGTTTAAAGTACTGGTAAATGAACAAAGGTGTAATAAGGTGATTTTTAACAATGGTGTTCCCTTACAGTTCAAATATTTCTGTAAATCTCAACTTAAACAGTAATGTACTTACATCAAATATAAAAACAAAGCTACTAGCCACTAAAGGGCATTCACGTTTGTTATAGAAAAACAAGTTCCCCTCAGAGTCCAGAGAATGGGGGAGCAGAACCATTATGCCAGCTGCAAATGTGGACCAACTCCATATGAAAGTCCATGTATCTGAATGCAGTCCCTGTTTGTGTAATGGTCAGGCATCCCAATACTTTTATCCATTTCATATGGAGAATTTCAAGTTTGTATAACCATATAAAATGAATGCTGATTCATCACAAAAGGTTTTGGTTAAGTAATGGCATGATGGCAGTAAAGCAGAGTAATGACAGGAATGACCTCCCTAAGCTTAACAAGACGTGTTTCCCAAAACGCTGAATACAACAGAAACTCAAAAGTGCCGAACAGTTCCAGCTCTTAATGGAGGTTGGTCTTTTAGCTGCTCTGTTCTTTAATGTTCTTTTCTCTCTATTCTGCTCTGTGGCGCCCAGGTCTGTGTTTGGGTCACACAGAACAGAACAGTGTTGGATATCTGACCCTTGTGCTGGCTCTGCTTTACTCAGGAGTATCCATATGCAAGGTGAAACCAGCTAGGGAACAAAACAGCACCCAGCCCCCACCCCCCACCCACATACCCCCTCACTCAGCAAGGAATGTACTGGGAAGTCTGTCCAAATTTCTGAACTCAACAAACCACAACAGCAGCTTTATCATGTATCTGAATGTGGGCAGCGTCTCAAAACTCCATCCCTTCATTCTCGCTCTCTCGCTCTCTCTCTCTCGCTCTCTCTCGCTCTCTCTCTCGCTCTCTCTCTCTCACACACAAACACTTATTTTCACAGCAGTGTGTACAATGACCAAGGACATCTCCATTACAGGCTTTATTCCATATGAAAACAACATCCCACTTGATACACAGTATTCAACAGAAGCAGAAAGAAAAACTAAAAATATTGCATATCATTGCCTTGATTCACCAAATGGTCCTAGTTGTTGAGGAGGCTGGATTTCATAAGACATTCTCATAAGTTTATATACAAGACACACTGTACACACCTCATTTTATATTTTGCTTACAATGACCTTGCTGTGGCAAAAAAATACTGTTATGCCTGATGCCTGGTATACGGAGTAGATTAAATGAAAGAAATGGGAACAAATGTTTTACTGTGACAGGCTGCAACATGCCTAAAGATACAAGGAGCCTAGATAAAGGAGTTCCAACCACTCAGCATTCAGCACCACCAGTATACTGGTCACCGCCTGATCATCTGGAATCATCTGCACCTGTTTCTTCACTGGTTCAGGACTTAAGTTAGATGTACTTTGTTACGTTCAACTGATTCATTCGTAGGTCATGGTGGCTTAAACAAAAATGCATTCCTCTGAACGTGGTCAGATTCAGGGACTGGACTGAAAATGAGAGTTTTTGAAAGTCCTTCAGGAAGCCTGGAGAACATTTCCTCAAGACTACATTAAAAATACAGGAAAGTCTGGTTCTTGGGAAGCAAAATAGGATGGTGACTGGTCATAACATGACCTTGACCTCAGTCACAAAAACAAGCAGCTTTGCTTTTCAGTTTTTAAAAAATGTACAAGACGTGAAAAATGTGGGCTTTTCCCACATCAGGACCATTTTGTTTATCCTGACGTGGCAGGTTACTCGTGTTTTTCCCTGTTTTCTTCCTAACTGTTTCACTGCACGGCAGATCTAAAAATGTACAAAAACAAACACAGGCACATGGAGGTGATGAAGGATGAGGGAAGGGCCCAGACAAACAAACTGAGGCCCACGTGACTAATCCTGCAGATAAATCATGACATTCAGACGTTGCTCACGTATGATCAATCCGCTCTGGGAGACGCAGTGCAGGGAATGCAGGCCTGAATGGCGAGTAAAAGACTAAAAGTGGAATGTAATGTAACGCACGATGGAAAAAACACTTAATGTGTGAAGAGGCTGGGTAATGTGAGGCAAAATGATGTACAAACACACCAACCAGATAAGCCAGCGCATACTAAACAGAGAGTCAGAGTTTGAGGGGGTTTCAGAGTAGTTTGGCTTCTTTATGTGTCTCGGTGGGGAAAAGCCCATGGTGCATCATCCAAATAACATCAGCAGTCCTCTGGACGAGTTTCTGTCTGCCAATGTAAACCCAGCGCACCCACAGGACAGGTGTTTCTGAAGAACAGCCGACCAGTATAAACAGAAGGTGGTTACTGACAGGCAGGTTACTACATATTTACACAAGATCATGAATGATAAAAACTCAGTGGGCATTTTAAAGCAGGGGCCAATGGGGGCCTTACACAGAGTGAGAGAGATAGAGTATGCAGAGAGAAAGAGAAAATGGATAGAGAGATAGAGGGAGGATAGATTGATAGAAAGAGAGAGGAGAGAGCTAAGAATGGGAAAAAAAGAGAGAAAGAGACAGAAGAAGTGGAGGGACAAAGAGAAAGAGCAGATAGAGAGATAGAATAGATAAAGACAGAAATAGAGAAGTGATAAACAGAAAAGAATGAAGAGAGAGAGAGGAGGGGGATGGATAGAGACAGATGATAGAGAGAAAAACAGACGTGGAGAGACAGAAGAGAGAGAGACAGGCAGTTGAACAGCGTGAGGTGCGTTAGAACATTCGGTTAAAATAAACACACAAAATTTTAGTCTCCTGTTCTACCTGCCTGGTTCTTTACCAACATCAACCCTGCAACACACACACACACACACACACACACACACACACACACACACACACACACACACAAACCCCTTTCAGGCCAGAGCTGGACGGGCCGGGGGTCAGTGACATGCGGTGATAAACATAATTTGCGTGTCGGTCAACAAAGTAAGTTCATTCTCCCATCTGGTGAACTGAATCACAAACACACACTCAGAAAATGGCCCTTCAGGAAGGAACAGGAGAAATTTAACACACATTCGCCTCAAGTTGTTTTTCCTGAGCGGAAAGCTACTGAAAGCACGCGCACACCCAGGCCTGAAATGTGTGGAAGCTGAATTACCATAACCTTCAAAACAGAACAGTCTGAGCAGTAGGTAGAGGCCTTTCCATCGCAGGAGCCGACTGACTGCAGGACACACACACACACACACACACACACACACACACACACACACACACACACACACACACACACACACACACACA
>JBBIGB010312709.1:0-10664 GCA_037577075.1 Alestopetersius hilgendorfi | reverse complement strand
GGGGCCAGATCACGTTAGGCGTGCTGTAATTATTTTCCGCATTTTTTACGGATCGGATTACGTTTCTAAATCCTTCCGGATTTCCGGTCCCGTAATTTAGGTCAGGATCGGACCGATACCGATACAGAATATCGGATCGGCCCATCTCTAATAATTATACATTAGAATAAACTAATAGCAACAGTTTTTGATTAATAAACCACACAAAATAATCAATCCCAGGGATATTATGTATGCAGTCTTACCTCAAGTGTCCAGGGAGAAATTACCTGTTCCTGAAGCCGAACGGGGTTTTATACCCTTGTGTTCCCAATATGATAAGAGGCCCACAAGTATAGATTACATAAGCTGAATAATGAAGAAACCTTTAAACAAGAGCCAAAAAACAGAGACTCTAATTAAACAGTGACACTTTATCAAGTTTAAAAATATTACAGAACGCAGATGCAGTTTTCCCACCGGGGGTTCATATGATCCAAGGTTACAACAGTCAGTTAAAGACACAGCTCATATTCCCTTTGGGTTAAGCCCCCACTCGTTAGCCAGGCAGACTGTATTTATTTTGTCACTTCGTTACCCCAGGAGGTATTTTTAGTCATCATTAAGCTTTTAACTGTCACTAGTGCTGAGCCATCCAAAGTGATGGCCTGTTGGGTGGAGGTGGCTCAGTGGGTAGGATACTTCCCTCCAGACCAAGAGGTCATGGGTTCGAATCCAGCCTTCAGCAAACCACCACTGGGTCCCTGAGCAAGACCCTTAACACCAAGTTGCTCCTGGGAGACTGTGCCCTGTAGGTAAGGAATGGAAGTCGCTTTGGATAAAAGCGTCTGCTAAATGGCATAAATGTAAAATGTAAATGTTGGGGTCTTCCAAACATTTGAAAGATTATCTCTGCTGTCCACGTTTCCCATATATATATATACACACACACACACATTATTTGAATACATCAGCCCTTACATTGTGTGAAATGCTTATGATGAACAGTGCAATAGAAATGCTCCAAACGTACTTAGACTGTAAATACATTTAATGATTTACAATCTGACATTAGACATTAGAATCTTTACCTGTTTGTTTTGAGGTTACTTGAGTATTTGGACAATATATGATTATTCTAGATGTTTTTACTTGATGTATTACTTTTAAAGATGTTTTTCTCCCTAGAGAAAATGTCTTGTACTTGCTGATATTTTGTTGTTGCATTGTAGACCATTTAGCTTAGTTTGTGAAATTTGAATAATCTTAGAATATTTTTACCGAAGATATCATTTTGCAGTTTATTTTTACCCAATTTTTCTTTTGGTGATGGCCAAGGCAGCCAGCTGCCATTTCTTTTCATTTCTGTGCACAAGGCCAAAGTGTTTGTTGAGTGTTTATATGCCAGGTGGAGGGCTGAGGGCTATGTGGGTGGATGGCCAGTAGGGGCCGTCCTTTTTTCTGTTTTTGTTTTGGGTTTTGCTTATTAGTCACAGCTGGGTTTTGTTTTGTAATGAGTGTGTTCAGTTATTGGTGGTTGGGTTTATCTCTTTTGAGAGTCACAACATGACGTGACACCAGGTTTCATAACCAATGAGAGCGTGACCAGTTATGCTGGCCAGTTATGCAACAGTCCAATCCCACACTTTCATGAAGTTTCATTAACAAACATGTCATCTCTGTAGTGTAGAATTTATATAAATCCTGAACGAATAATGATTTGTTTGCCATAACAATTACACTGACTTTCTTAATGTGTGAATTGGACAAAAAATTCGCCTAATATGTCTAAGCTTTATCACAAAGTCATGAATAACATCACGGCCTCTCATGTCCAGAAGTACAACAAAAAATGCAGAATTTTTGTATCAAATGTTTTAATCAAATTTCTTCCTCTAAAAAGCAGAGCATTTATTGTGCACAGAGATATAAAAGTGTGGCAAGTTTTGCTCAGCTATTTATCAGATTTGGCCAAGTGTGGTTTTATTCATTCAGTCTGTCGACCTTTTACAGCCCAGCTTGTTTGGAGATTTGGATTAGGTTTGTCTCCTTTTTTGGTTGTTCTGCCATCCAGCTCCCCATTGAGATGCAATGACAGCTTCAGACATGAGGACTCAAGGTCACACTCTAATATCAGACTGAATGAACTGCAACATGAATTGTAATCTTAAAAAAAATGTTTAAAAAGTTTAGAAGGCATTTTTCTATTTTCTATGGCATTGTGATAAAGAACCCATTCTGGAACCTTTACTTTTAAAAGTGAAGTAAAACATGAATGTTTAGTAAAAAGGAAAACTGGTAACCTATAACCTGAGGATTACTCAGAAGTATAATCTCACATAATTATGGACCCTTTTGTCATTGACATTAGGCACCAGCCTGGAAAAACAAAAGACAAAGTTTCTAAAACTACGTACTTACCTCTGCATTGCTGTAGCCTCAAAAGTGTGTGAAGTGGATTCTGGAAGCTTAAAAGGAAGTGATCTATTCCCCATTTTGTTATCTGTGTGTAACATTTTGCCCTCAAAAATAAACAAAATTTAAAAACGGGATATTTCTTTTTCCAGTGCCAGCACAGTCAGCAGGGGAAAGCTGCACCTGTTGTCCTTCAGCGCAAGGTTACCCCTATTCACAAATAACACCTCTTTCAACTGGGACAAGAAAAGAATTCGGTGTAAGAAAAAGAATATCAGCTATCTTGATCACATTTAGTACACAAAGATATAAAACCCTTCTCAGTTGAAAAACATAGTGCTTGTTTCATCTTGGAGGTTTGTGGTAAGGATACGCTTGTTTTTTGTTATTCTTATAACCCTTAAATTCCCTGAAGTAGTGCATCCTGGTTGTTTTTATTCATTATTTGCATGGAAAACAAGGCAAAACAATAACTTGGACAACCGGTTTGCCTTGTTTTTTCATGTAATTTCATGTAAATATGGTTTTGAAAGTGTGGGATTTTGCACATACAATCTAGTTTAGCATTTATTTTAGGAAATGACCATCTGTAAGATTTGTTTATCAGATGTAGATTCCATAACATCTGACATCCTTTAGTTAAACACATAGCATAATTAGCTGCTAATTGTGCTGCTGTGGCATAACTCCCCTTACAGACTAGTGATGATGTATAAGGCTGTGCCTCTGGTGGCCCTTCTGGTGTTCTGTTCTGTCAGAGCTGAGGAGGCAAGTCTTACACACATTCACTCAAATTCCCAATCAGTTATGTTATCGTTTAATAACTAATAATCTTATTTCTCTGCATTGTTGTTTGTTTTCATGTACTTCTCATGAAAGCGCTGTAAGTTAATACTTTTCAGATCATAACACATGAATAAAGCTTACTAATCTACTTTTCTGGATGGTTATCTGATTAGTTTACTCAATTCTCTGTTAGTGTCTGTGGGAGAGCTGCTGGAGAGAGCTAACAGAAATGTTGATATGTAAATGCACCATCAAACCTTTTTCTGCCACAGCACAGTCAAATGAATGTAAATGTAATCCAAGCAACCATTCTGTCATGTGCAAGTTTGTGGTGATGAGCCAGAAGTCATTGGAGATGTTGCCGTGGACAGCGGTGGAAGGAACGCTGATCCCTGCACCTCTCGAAGCTGCAAGTGGCCCAAGTCCAGAGATGGATTGGTCTATGTGCCCTACGTCATTGCCAACCAATTCAGTATGTCTCAGTTCAAACCTGAACTATTTTAACAGAATGGGCCGTTCATGCCTACATGGTCATCTATTTAACACTCTGGACTAAGAGCATAACAGTGTATGCGGCTATTATTTATTATATATTAATATGCAGCAGTGGCCTGGTGCCCTGCCCAGGGTGAGTCCCTGCCTCGCACCCATAGACCCTGGGATAGGCTCCAGGTACCCACGACCCTAGTAAGGATTAAGCTAAGTAAGGATTTATTGAGTGAATGAGTGAATGAATTAATATGTAGTTCTTCTATCAAGAGCTTCCAACCAAAACATCCACACTTCCTACGCTGAAGAATTTACTTGACATTGAAATTTCAGGTCACATACAGTGTTCCAAGTGGTTACTAGGGTGGTGCTAGACGGTTGTGACCGTATCCAAGTGGTCGCTAGGGTGTTGATAACCAGTTGCAATGGCATATCTGGTGCTGTTAGGGTGTCACTAGGTTCTTGATGGGGTATTTGTTGTGTATTATGCTGATAAATGTGGGACATCCAAACTTTCCACACATTCACTGATAAATTCTTAAGGGCTAACAATTTTACAAAAACCAAATGTCTCATTAAAAATCTGTATACAAGCACACCATTCCCAATCAGGACTGAGGTAGAAATACAGCTCTGGTAGAACAAGAAGAGGAGGAAGAAGAATATACCATCAGATAACAACAAAAATATGTTATATTTTGATTTCGACAAAAGAAACGTAGCTGATTGTTTTATAACTGTTTTGGTGAAAGATTTCATTCATGACAGATGAACAAACCAACTTTTTCTGTTGCTTAGTTCTAGGGTTAATTTTGTTGATTTGCCGCTATACTGTCTACTGGAACAAAGGTCTGGACAATGGACATTAGGATGATCTGTATTGCCCTCTGCCCTTTTCCTCCCTAAGCCTCCAGTGAGCTGGAGGTCATTAAGCGTGGTCTAGACTCTTTCTCCTCCATCTCCTGCATCCGCTTTGTCCCGCGCTCCGGTCAGTGGGATTACATCAGCATTCAGTCCCGTAGCGGGTAGGCTTCAAACAGCTGGTTCCATTTCCAAAAGTCATATCTGAACATATACTGAAAATATCAACTATTCATATCTGAAGTCATTGTTTTAACACTCACTGTCCCAACTTCTTTGAAAGGTATTGCTGGGATAAAATTCAAATATTGTGGTTTTATGTATCCCAAGAAAATGTGGAAAAAACAACCAATGTAACCTTAATGGTTATTGGTATTATAAAATGGGGGAATCTGAGTTCTTGATTGTAATTCCAACAAAATGATATGGGGCCAGTATTTCAAATTTTGTTAGAAATTAACTTTATTTGTTTGTTTGTGATCAGTTCAATGTAAAAGTAGACCATGAACTATTATTACTGTAATAAAGTGATATTTAGTTATATTGTATTGTCACATATTTATTAAATAAATAAATAAATAAATACATACATATTTAATAAATTAATTTATTAAACAGCT
The DNA here is from genome assembly GCA_037577075.1 of Alestopetersius hilgendorfi. NCBI lineage: Eukaryota > Metazoa > Chordata > Actinopteri > Characiformes > Alestidae > Alestopetersius > Alestopetersius hilgendorfi. The sequence goes on along the minus strand of JBBIGB010312709.1, from coordinate 5,514 downwards.
CAAGGTCTTTAATTACACTGAATTGGTCATAAAAGGTAACTAGGGCAAAACACATTATAAACCAATACCACAACCAGAAAATATATTTCAGATCAGATTTGCCTTTTATGTGTCACTTTGTCTTTGCTCGACAGATGCTACTCCTACGTTGGTCGTCAGGGTTTTAGCCAGACAGTCTCTCTGGACCGTAGTGGCTGCATCTACCATAATATTGTCCAACATGAACTTCTCCACGCTCTGGGCTTCAACCACGAACAGACCCGCAGTGACCGCGACAACCACATACTGGTTGTCTGGGAGAACATTATTGAAAGTAAAGTCTCAATATTTAACTCAGAGTTTCCAAAACAAATGTGATGGACATAGTACTCCACCGGGTAACGTTTTGATTGTTAATCAGACAGAAAGTACAACTTTGACAAGATCAACACTCTGAACCAGGGAACTCCTTACGACTACAACTCTGTCATGCAGTACCACAGGTAAGGCATTCACAAAAATATTGGTTAGAACAACAACAATAAAAATGGTTTAGCTATGGTGCATTCGAGACATAAAAATGCCAGGTGTAAATAACTATGCATTTCGATAGACCGCTGGTAATCTGATCACTCGAGACATGTTTATTAACAGGACTTTTTGACCGTTGGTGTGCAGTCATGGAAAGTCTTGTCATAGTCTTCTACTGGTCTTGCTTCCAGAGTCAGTCTGGAGCTCGAGCAAAACAACAGAGCACACGCAATAGACGAGACTGCTATATACAGTAAATCCCTGACTATTGAGTGGGTTATGTTCTAAAAGCATCCATGTATAGTGAAGAACTGCAAAGTTGTGAGGTGGTAAAAAATTTTTTTTTTATTTTTATTGTGTAAAAAATTGCTCCCAAATATGCTGTCAAAACTTTCATTTATTTTAAACTCAGCTTAATACTTCACCTTTAAAAGAAAATGTTAAGGTAAACCTGTATTCATACTGTACAGTTTACACGGAACTCCCGCAGTGTTAGAATGTAAATAGCAAAGTTACTCTTGTATAGACTGCACTGTAATTCATGTAGCACGTTTCTTTGGTATAAGCAGGTAAATACAGTAATACATTTATTTAATTTACAGTAATAAAAATGCAGGGCTTTAAGAAGAACAAAACGAAAAACACAAGAACACTCGAGACGCTCCACGGGGGAAAATATGGACTGCAGCTGCCACAGATATGTCACAGAGCAACAGCCAATCAGCCGCAAGGAGAAAAAAATTATGTTTTCGCATTGGCCACATTCAAACCTCCAGTCTGAGTACAGATGGCTGAATGGGGGGTTACAGGTTACTGTAACCTACTTAATTTACATGTTTAGCAGTGTGGCTAAAACACCTGAACTTGACAAATAAATAAAGAGGGATTAAAACACAGTAAGAAAAGATAAAATTACTGTAGGAATGGTGGCAATCAAGTATGTTCTCAAAAATGTATATTTTCTTTTAAAAAACCTAAAAAAATCAATAACATGCATGTTTATTCAGTAAAAATTATGGGCTACTTTCCTGGACATGGATCACAATGTGTTTTGGGCTAATTTGTATAAATCATCAAGCCTAGGCTTAAACGTGAACTGTAAAACTAGCTTTGTGTTCAATGACTTATCTAATAATTAAATGACTATGATTTTGGTCATTTTCATTACAGAACTGCCTTCTCTAAGAATGGTGAGCCCACCATGGTCCCCATCCCCGACAGTGATGTGCAAATTGGCAGGGCGACTGAAATGAGACAAAACGACATCCTGAGGCTCAACACACTCTACCAGTGCTGTAAGTAAACTTACAAGGATGTCCCACTGACATAAAGAAGTACACAAAGTATTTGTCTGACGCTCTTATCCAGAGCAACTTACTCAGTAGTCACAGGGACAATCTTACAGTCATTAGTTAGAGGGACAGTCCCTCTGGAGACACTGAGTGTTAAGTGTCTTGCTCACACAATGGTAGAAAGTTAGGAGGGTTCGAACCTGCAGCTTTGTGGTCATCGGGTTCACAGGCAAGTGTTTTACCCACTAGGCTTCTACCACCCTTTAAGAATATGTGCTGTACCACAAAAAAATTTATTAGAAATAAAGTGACCTGTACCCAAGCTCCTCAATGGCGAGACCAAAATGTGATTCAGGACATTGCTAAAGAATTAGCGGGGTTGGGTTAGCAGTGCACGGCTAAAAAAATGCCAAGAAAAACCTCAAACAAGACAAATAAGAGACCGTAATAACAAAAGCAGCTCTGACAGAAAAAAGCTGGTTCGTCAACCAGCCATAAACTGTGGAGAGAATCTGAGTCAGAAACTCCATCACCAGGCTGAGATATTTTCAAACAAACACTTTTGTCATTTACTTTAAATAATCTGATTATTTACTTTGCCTTTTCCTTTTTGAACAGAAGAACTCCTTCTATCCACTAGTGAGTAATACCTGAAGATCAACAGCAAAGTCTGCCTGAATGTCTGCCTTACTTAGTGATGTAATTATGAATACTAATCCTCTCAATAAATCTTTGCTAAACTTTGATCAAGCACTTTGTCATTATGAAAGACTGTGCCATGTAAAGTGCAGCTTTATACACAATGCAGTTTAGCACTGCTGTAATAATAGAATAATTGTGATTTGTGTTATGCCTGTTTACACATATTTACATTGACAGGTTTAGCAGATGTTTTAATTTAGAACATTTTACTATTTAATATTACAGAGAGAATGTGGTTTTCATTGTTGCCCCCATTAGTTTCATTGACTGCCAGTGGCCAGGCACCACGCTTCTTAAATATTTTAAACAAATTATTTAGAGCATAGTCAAGATTTAAAAGCACAAGAACAGTTTTAAAACATAAATGCCAATTATATTTTTTCTGTCCCTCCCTTGTTTTGGCGCCCCGACTGGCGGTGCGCCCAAAGACATACCCCATTTTTGCGCCACTGGTAGAATGGTGTGTTTTTTTTTTCCAGATGAGGAGACAAGTCTTCTACATGGAGGACAGAAATATTAACCACTATGCTGCACAACTTGCATATGTCTTATATGCAGAGGTCTGAACACATCTGCAGTTCAAAATGAAGCTTTGCTGATACTGAGGCCTAAACCACGTCGACAAGCCTGTGAAACCTTAATGAAGGAGTAGAGCTTGCACAAGGACATAAAAATAAAGCAAATCACTATGGCAACAGGAGACAAAAAGACTTGTGCTGATTGTAGTAGTGGTACACCATAAAACTTGCACCTTTTCCCCCACAGAGCAACACCGATCATTATAGTGGTGAACAAAGCATGCAGGGCTTCGACACATGAGGATTTCGACAAAATTCAAGGATTTAAATCACAATGTTTTGGGTTGGAAGCCAATAAAATTGTAACAGACGCATGCAAACATAATTGAAAAATAATGTTTAATAAGCTGCATTAAATGATGGTGATGATCTGTTTGTAAAACAGATACTTCAGTGGGAATGAATGTGTTTGTAGCTCTCTGCCAGACCTTTTCTTAGCTCCGTGTGATACAGCTGTGCAAGGTGTATTTGGTAGAACAAATTCAAAAAACAAACCTCACATAGGGCTGCACATCCAGAAAACTCAAATAGAAATATATTTACTGCATTTATCAGACGCTTTTATCCAAAGCGACTTCCATTCCCTAACTCCTGGCACAACTTGGGGTTAAGGGTCTTGCCGAGGACCCTACAAGTAATAATTACTGGGACATCAGTTAAAGGCGGGTAGAGTTCCACAGGTGGGTTGTTTCATTTCTTTCAATTTAAAATATTAATTTTTATTATTAATTGTATTCCATGTGCACATGCAGGAAATAAAGAAAACCCCCAGAATATTTGGATATTGTCTTTAACGGTATAGATGCGATTGGTCAATTAGAAATGATAACATATTGAGTCTCTGATCGTTCCTTCATCTTGCACATCAGCAGTATGTCAGGATTGCTTTCAGGTTTCGTCTCTGGTGTTGTATGACAGTGTTCTCCTCTCATTGCAGTAATGTTACGGAGAACCACACAATCATATCAGAGACCTGGGATGGGGTGACACGGAGCCAGCAAAGGCACTGGAAACTGGACTTGAACACGCCAACATCTCCTCCACCATGGACTCACTTGGGACCGCCCTGGGAACATGAGCCTGTCATCCCAGCAAATGTTTACAACATTGTTTTTGAAAAAATCACAGGCTACTATGATTAATAGTTTTTCTTTTCCAATAAAATATTTCATAAAAACCAAGAAGAAAAATGCTTTGTCTAAAATGTGGTACTTTCAAATGGTCTGTAGTTCATTTAAAATAATCCGGGTTAAACAGAAATGGTGCTGCTCTTACTGTAACAACGAAGTGATAGAACGTAGGAAAATCAACTAAAGATGAGTTGCCATAGATAAGCTCACACAAGAGGTTGACAAATCTCCAGCTATGAGCCAGCATGTATCTGCTAGCCAAGGGGGAGGCGGGGCAGAGATCACTGGCGACTGAACTAGGCACGGAGGATCTGGGCGTTGACAAGCCAAATCAAATAGCCTTTAACTTTTCCAGACACAATTTCTCAGGCAAAAATATATCGTGACTGTTATGCAAGCAGAGACTGGCTACAGTACTCTGTTAAAAGAGACGCTGCATTTTGTCATCCTTGCAGAATGTTCTGCGCACCAGCCTTGCATGGAGACTCTACTTTTACACTTAATGCATTTAGCTTTACTATGCTGTACCTACAGTAGACAATATGCCCCCCAAAGCGATGCAAGGCCCATCCGCAAATCCGTGTCTGGCGCCGGGTCTGACTCCAGGTTTCCTTCAACTCGGAGACAAACTCATTAATAGTAAATGTTATTTTTTCCAATTTCTTAAGAGTAACAAAAGGAGAACATCAATCTACAACCATTCAAGTTATCCATTTTCAAGCTATTCAGGTGCTTAGTGGTGTTAGTGTGCACTTTTCAAAAATAAAAGGAACAAGAGATTTACTCACTCATTTATATTTAATTTATACATCTTTTCATTGATCCCAAACTGAATCCAACCTATGCAGAGCAAAAAACAAGAATCAAAATGAGTATGTTCTTATTTTTAAACAAAGCATTTGTCTTCTAGATGTGCTGTAGCCTCAAAAGTGCTCAAAATGGATTCTGGAAGAATAAAAGGATATGATCTGTTGCCCATTTTTATGGTTGAAAGTTGTGTGAACATTGTGCCCTCATAAATTAATAGAAACCGAGCTATTTCTGCAGGGCCAGCACAATCAGCGGGGAAAAGCTGCACCTGCTGTCCTTCAAAGCAAGGTAAAACATATTTAGAAAAGATTAAATATCTCGAACAATGTAATAGTTTCCATGTAAAAAACATCAGCTATTTTAATCACACTTGCATAAGGAAAGATATAAAAACCCTCTCAGCTAAAAAACATCGAGCTTGTTTCATCTTGCAGGTTTGAGGTAAGGATGCACATTTCACTCTCATAACCCTTCAATTGCAGTTCTATTATT
>JBBIGB010312686.1:0-10664 GCA_037577075.1 Alestopetersius hilgendorfi | reverse complement strand
CCAGTAAACAGGGAAAGTAACTACCACGTTACATTAAAAAAGTTGAAACCCATGTTTTTGTGTCGTTGTCGTCGACTGCATGCAGCAGCTCTAATTTTATGTTATCTGGGGAAAAAATCGGTATCGGCCGATCACACTTACAAAAAAATCGGTAATCGGAATCGGCCACGAAAATGGCAGTCGGTGCATCACTAATGCAAATCCATCTCCTTGAGGAAACCCAGTATTTACAGTTACCACCCATTACCTGCCTAAGCTGATCAGTCCTTCATTAAATTAAAGTATGTGCTGTTGAAATGAACAAATCTGTACGACAGCTGCAGGGCAGATGTCAAACAACCACACCTGCTTTCATCTAACTGTTTTCTTCTAATCAAGATATCACTTCCGATGATATCAGTCAGTTAAACAATAATCCACGATTACTTTTGTACAGTACTGTCTGTAAAGTTTTGCTGTATAATTTCACTCATTAGATTCATTCTACACAATGCCATGGAATGAATTTTGCATCTTTTTCATGCCTGGTACATAACATTGTACTTTACTTGTCATTTCTAACCCAGTTGCCTCACACGTCTCTGTGTCACAAACAGTCCACTGAAAAACCACTGTAATTGTAAAAAAAATATGACAATGCTATTCAGGGGTTTTCTTGTAAGAATAAAGCAAAATGAAAGCTGTAGTGAAAAATAAATCAGTAGAAATGCATCATTCAGGATGCCATATATAAAATCAACTTGTGCACAGTGGTGCTGTCGGGCTATTGGCTAGAAAGGCTACTCATGTCTCTATGGAACTTAAAGGAATGGTTTACTGAAAAATCAGATTTATACAGCTATCCTGCAGGCCCCAAAACTAGTAAAACAAGCTAGAAATTTATAATTTTGCATTTTAGTTTTGCAATGGAGCGGCCTGATTTAGTACACAGAATAATTAGTATAGAACTCTATAGACTGGGTTTTTAACATGTCTTGCTTAATTGGCTATCTTAGGTAAGGTGGAAACTGTGTGCGTATACATACATATAAATAAATACACACACACACACGCACACACATATATTTATTTATTTATTTTTTGGTTAGCCAATCCTTTAAGTTATTGGGTATTGGGTCAGTGCAGTATTTATTGAACTAATTTATAATTGGCCACACTGGCAAGTCAATGATGCATCCATAGACACAGAAAAGCATACTGTTTCATGTGTTTCAGTACTGTGTTACCATGTTGGTGCTAGCTGTAACACCTCAGCCTACTGTATGCTGTACTAGATCAATCAAGACCATACTGGTACTCTGGTTTATGCTGGATTTTACTTCAGACACATTAGCTAGACGTAAAGCCTTACACTGCTCATGTCAGACTGTGACTACTGTACAAAAAAAGATGATGGACTTCAGCCATGTGTGTGTTATTTGGAAAATAAAAAAACAGTGTGTTTACTGGCCTGACCAAAGCAGCACTCTGGAGAGTGTGTTCTGTTTACTGGCAAATTAAAAATGCAACATTGCTGAAGACTGAAAGGAAGATTCAGTGTGAAAAACAAGTGATTTCAGTGATTTTACTTGTTGAAAATAGTGTTTTCTTTGAGGCTTACACTGCACTCCTGTGGAAGCAAACTGAATAGCACTTTACAGAAGAGACCATTCAGACCCAAATAATAGTCGTCACCACTGTAACATTGGAGAAGAGAATGTATTTGTACAAACTAGGGATGGGCGATATTGCATATCTATATATAGATTAGGGCCAACCTATTTATGTTGAAATTAGTGTTTCAGCCAAAATGAAGCACAATACTGAGGGGCCAATCAGAACAGATGTCATTTTTATATCAGTCTTAAAGAGAGGTTGGAAATGGTCACATAAAAAGGTATTTTACACAAAGACACACGGACACTATTAGGGGACCTCAGCCAAAAAAATAAAAAATTAAATACATTAAAATGTATATTAAAGTGTACCTCTATGTACACAAATACAATCATTCATACATAAGCCACATCTGCAGTAAAATTCTGCCTTAGATTATATGAAAACCTAAAGTTACCATATCATAGATGCAAGATTTTGTTACAACTGTCACATTATAGACACTAGTTGCCAGGCATGGCTCTAACAATCGAAGTTAGGTCCTTTGAAGTAAATGAGTACCATAAAGCTTGGGAATAATACAATAGAGAGAGAGAGAGAGAGAGAGAGAGAGAGAGAGAGAGAGAACCTGAAACACGAATGCGGTCATCTTTGCATCATGCTGGTATTTTTACATTCATACTAATAAAACTTACTTTAGAGATAAATTCCCTTCTTACACAGAAACAGAAAATGTGGGGATCATGTAATGCCGCAAGTTTCACATGTAAAGAATTTTTTTTTTTTCACAAGTTATTCTTGCAGAACAAGTGCTTGACAGCAGGTGCCTCTTTAGGACATGGCATAATGTTACATAATGCTATATATGCTTTACAGGAACTATGTGAAATATGTGATGTTTCTGTAAGGGAATGAATTTGACCTCACGTCCTGTTGTTGGTTGCTGAAGTATGAGAAGGGAACAAGAAAATAACAGCTTGCATTTTGAGGCATTTTCTGCAACGAAGCCAAAATTCACAAGACTGATGCCAAATTCCAGTGATAAGAACATTAACTGTGAAATTAATGATGAAAATTGATCAGTAGACTACAAACTGAATTTAACTGGAAACATAGGTATGGATTTATTACTCAAAGTAAGACAAGACAGTTCACTCTTGAGAGGGGACAACGTTTCACACATTATGCAAAGAAAAAGATTTAGCACCTAAAAGAAGCAGAAAAGAAGGAGCTAAGTTGGCAGGTTATGATGTTTATTAGTGTATTTACTATCCATTTCAGCAAACCTACCATGTGGTCTTAACACATTTAGCTACTGGCTGTGAAAGTGATCATTCTGTTATACGTGAACACACCACAGCACGAAATTCAACCGCTTCACCAGGTGAGGCAGTGGGCAGCCAGGAACACGGGGAGCAGTGTGCAGGGACAGTACCTTGCATAGGTGCCTAGCAGTCTTTGGAATCAAACCCATGCTTTTTGATCACAGGGCGAACCACTAGGCTACCAGCTGCCTGTAAGTCCCTGTTTAATTTACCAGGGAGGCTGTCATAGGATCTTATTGGGTGGTTCATCTAAAAATAATGTCAACACAATGTATGCAATGCAAATACCATATGGATAAAAGCATCGGGACGCCTGACCATTACACCAACAGGGACTTTAATCACACTGTAGATAGACTTTATTATGAAGCTGGTCCCCCGTTTGCAGTTAAAACAGCTTCCACTCTTCTTAGAACAGTTTTTGGAGTTTCTGTGAGAATGTGTGTCCATTCATTCTGCAGAGCATTTATGAGGTCAGGCACTAATGTTGGACGAGAAGGTCTGGCTCGCAATCTCCGTTCCAGTTCATCCCAAAGGTGCTGGATGGGGTTGTGGTCAGGGCTCTGTGAGGGCCAGTTAAGTTCTTACACCCTGAAGTCATCCACCCTTGTCTTTATGGAGATTGCTTTGGGCCACAATCATACTGGAACAGAAAAGGGCCTTCTCCAAACTGTGTCCACAAATTTGGAAGCATGGTGTTATCCGAAATATCTTGGTCCCTGAAAACAGCTGTGTCTCAATACTTTTGTCCATATAGTGTAGGTGTGAAGCAGCTGTAACAGCACTGGCATTTATACCAAGGTATATTTTCCTTCTAAGCGCTGTTAAGTAGGCTTATCTACCCTATGATGTCTCTTATATAAACAATGTGACTTTAAAACAAACACTGTTATTGTAAAAGAGGATACAAAAAAGTAATATCCTGCTTCTATAGTTGAACAAACTTGTGGCTCAAAACAACAACAGCCAGATTCCAAGTCATGATAATGAGATTTATAGCAGCTTGGTGACCTACTGGACCTTTATCTTATTAGTCAACAACACAGCTAGCGACCCTCTGTGATTTAAAGGGGCCATCTGTTAGGCAGTGTGACATTTATTATACCACATGCCAAACTAAGGAAACTATATATACATACATATATACATATATATATACTACCAGTGAAAAGTTTGGACACACCTTCTCATTCAATGATTTCCTTTGTTTTTATTATTGGCTACATTGTAGATTAATACTGAAAACATCACATATTGTTCTAATGATAGCTTTGCATACTTGACATTTTTTCAATCAGATTCATGAGTTATGGACCTGGAATGCTTTTTTAATTAATAGGTGTTCTTCATCAAGACTTCTTAATGTGTTTGGGATCATTAGTTGTGATGGTAGGGTTGGTGCACAGTTAGTAATCCTATTCGACTACAGTCCATCATTACCTTATTAAAAACGTATGGTTTATATAATGCTTTTTTGTTTACTGCATAACTTCATGCGTTCCTTCATAATTTTGTTTGTTTTAACGATTAATCTGCAATGTAGAAAAGAGTAAAAACAAAGAAGAAACATTGAATGAGAAGGTGTGTCCAAACATGTTTAAATCATATCAGAATAAATTTGTTTTTGTTTTGTGCCCGAGCTAAAATTTATGAACACATACCTACGTTTTTATATTAATATTTATTATGCTATTGTTACAACCATGACGAATGCAAACCCCTCAGCCAATCCGCTTTCCTAAAGCGTAATTTTAATGAATATTTAATAACAACCGACCAATAGGATGTCGCGAGGGCGTTGCTAGGTTCTCCCTCAGTCAACGGCAGCTACACAGACACCGAGTCACTCGTGGAATGGCGGCCGCTGCCTGCGGTCCTGTTGCTGGTGCTGGCGCCAATACAGCCAAGACAGCGCACAAAGAAGTGCGGAAAAGTAAGGATTCGCGTCGGAGACAAGCGGCCTTGTTATTTCTGAACAACATCTCTTTGGACGGACGGCCTGTGTGCGCTCTCAGTAATGGATCCGCCACCCTCAGAGAAGCCGGGCAGCAGGGTGTCGAGGCCGGGGTGCCGGCGACGGCTCCCCCGCTGTTCTCCGCGGGCAGTCACGGAGCCTTCAGCCAGCTGTCAGCTCCAGTCAGTAACGTTGTAACCCTGCCGAGGACTAACACCTACCCCCCGGTCTCCCTTCACGCCACACTGGCAAGCTTTAATCAGGGCAGCAGTGAGGTTTTATCGGAAGGAGGAAAAGTGGATCCTTTGTCGTCTCAGGGATTCCCCTTTTCTCCAACGTCGGGACCCACCAATCCCAATTTAGCCTCCAGTAAATATCCAGCCGTGACTTCCACTTATAACTTTACACCACTGGACCCCCGTCAGAGGTGAGTTTTTGTTCCGGACAGGTGTTTTGCTCGGTTTCTCGGTGTAAACGTGGCAAAATCTAGCCGATGCAGCCCCTCTGGTAGGAACCTGAGACCCCCATTCAGAGGAGAAGTGGAGAAATGTGAAATATGCAGACCAGTTGGAGACGTCACTCACTCCTTTGTGTTTTTAGGGGTTGCCCTGAAAGAGCTGAGGGTTTTAACCTGCCTTCTTGTCCGGTATTGCTCGAATGTCAGGTGCAGCCGTCCCGCTGAGCCCATCTGTTTTTAACGAAAAGACTGAAAAGGTGCAGGTTCTCGATCCAAAACCATCATAACTCATACTGTCAGACACCCCCTTTTTAAATGAAGGTATAACAGTGAGACCCAACTTCCGGGTCTTTAGGCAGCTTTCAGTTTCTTCTCGAAGAATTATAAGGTTTTCTACGTTGTTAGTTAGTCTTTATATGTATTCCTTTTTTATTATAATGGTGTTGTTGGATAATGTATTCCAAGACGCATTATTGGTTGATGAATAGTGTATTAAGTGTACTAAGCTTAGAAAGTAATTATATTTTATTAAAGTGCGCCATTAAAAAGGAGTTTTGAATAGAATAGTTATAGTTTATTAAGTAATATAAATATCAATATATATAGAAACAAAGACTTGTTATATGTAAATAGCTTTGGCTGGTTCCTCTGTATGATTAGGGATACTTTTATTACTTCCCTCACCTTTTGTGTGCTATATAGGACCATTTTGGTAGGAATGTTAGAAGACTTTACAGGCTGTGTAGTGAGTAAATGTCATTACAGAAGATTATTGGTATTAGTTTTAAAAGAGTCTGCTGCTGGCAAATCAGGGAGCAGGAATTTGTGGTCCACCAGTGTTTCAGCAAATCAGACTTCTGTAGGATCAACTCTGGTCTCATGTTCCCATCTGTTAATCTCTGTTAATTCATCCTGTCTGTCTCTCATCTTCATTCAGAAGATTATCGTGTCCTTATATAAAGTCAGGGCTGAACTCGTTGGCCTGGGCCAGCACTAATGTTACATATCTGAGTGGGTCAGATTCCTCCTCTGTGGTGACACTAGCCAAAAAATGCCTGATCTTCAATCAGCACAAAGTTTTGTGAATACTAGCTGTGTTCTTTAAGCATTAAAGAAGTCACATGTAAGATTTGTGTACTCACTGAGTCATCCGGTGAATGCTAATGTCCAGAGGAGCTTAACAAGTTTCAAAGCTGGAAGATAAAATAAAATGTACATTAAAAAATCTGAAAGGTATAACAGCGAGACCCAGCTTCCAGGTCTTTAGGCAGCTTTCAGTTTCTTCTTGAAGAATTATAACGTTTTCTATGTATATTAAAAAATCTGAACGTTTCTTTATCCTAGTATTATCCCAACTTCACACAAATGTGTAACAATGCAAGAAATCAATCTCATTTACATTAAGCAAATGGGAACTTCCTTGCAGGTGAGTAGACTAAGCACAGTATTTATTATTTATCAGCACAAACATCAACTGTTAGTTCCTCTCTGTGCTACAGTCCCTTTCACAACTTCATGTGCAGAAAATTCTTAGCACATATTAGGTGAACTTAAAAAGAAAAGGAAAGGGTCTCTTTGATTTAATATCTGAAACCCTTTCAAGAAGATTTTGTAACATTATCATTATTAAACCATGAGATTAACGTGCAGAGGTCTTACATATTACCATGGCTCATATGAGTCATTTATTCACACGTACGTTCATTTCCTGTTTGATTTGTCGTTTCTGTTTTGTTGCAGAGCACGTAACCAGTCAGGGTCTCCAGGGCCCCGGGCTAAGAAAGTACACTTCATCAAGAACATGAGGCAGTATGACACCCGAGGCAGCAGGTGAGTCAGTATGTGTGAGACAGTGGGAGTCGACCAAATATGAGCAGCATGCGCCTGCTATGACACATACTCCTTATTGGCGCTGTATTGTCACGATGAGTACAACTGTTTGCAGTATTGCTATACACTACGGCTGTACAAGCATGTAGCAGCATGTTCTGGCTGGAGGGACATTCTCTGTACTAGCTAGGCACTGCAAATACAGCAGTTCTCCCAAACATGGAAATGTCAGAAATGTGTTTTCTAATCACCTTGGCATTTAAGGCATTTAGCTCACGCTCTTAGCGACGTACATCAGGGGTCAAGTAGCCCACATCTGTTCTTCAGCCCTGTCAAGCTATACCCAATGTCCACTATTCAACCAAGTTCCTGCCAGCAATGTACACCTAAACAATTCCTGTCAAAGAAAAGTTAGAGGTTGAGGCATAAGAGTAAGTGGGGTTTTTTATGAATATTGGGAAGAAGAAATAAATAATCAGAAACCAGGGGCATGGTTAGTCGCGAAGTTGCTCCTTGAAAAGGTAATCATATTTTGATCATTGACACTTGATCATATTATGTAGCCTTGTGTTTATGCCACCAAACTGTCAAGACATGGACTTGACAAGACCCCTGAAGGTGTCTGCGCCAAAACATTACAGACAGATCTTTTAAGTGAGGTCACGTTTCTGTTGGTCTGACAAGTTTGTCAACCACATCACTCAGATGCTTTATCAGATCTGGTGAATTTGAAGGTTCCTCATACCATTCCTGAACAAGGGAGCGCTGCAAAAGAGGGCTGAAAGAGGCCACTGCCATTGGAAATACTGTTGCCATGAAGGGGTATATTTTGTTTAAGCAGGTGGTATGTGTAAAAGTAACATCCACCTGAATACATTGCCAAGCGCACCACACTTCCTCTGCTGGCTTTCCTTCCTGCCATAGTGTATCTTGGTGCCCTCTTCTCCCTCAGATGAGCAATGCATGTTCATCTGGTCATCTACATGATGTGAAAGATATGATTCATCAGACCAGGACAACTTCATTTAATGCCCTGTGGTGCAGTTCTGAAGCTCACTTGCTCATTGTATATGCTTTTGTTGGTAAACACGGGTCAGCACAAGTTCTCTGATTCGTCCTAGTATGCGCAGCCAGCCCTTTAGCACTTTGTCATATAGTAGTTCTTCTGTAAAAACTGGCCCAGACGGGCATACCCTCACTAGGCTCCCAGAGTCTTTGGTGCCCACGACTGGTTTCTTTGGATCACTATTGATGGGTACTAACATCTGCATTCCAGGAAAACCCCAAAAGATCTGGAGACCCAGTTGTCTTTCGCAGTGTTCCTGCTTATTACTTACTGATACATAGGAAAAAATATGGTCTAATTGCAATAGCCTGTAAGTGCAATCAATGTTATTAATAAATATTATTATTAATACAGTAAATATTATTACATTAACTTATTTAGTTGCTGTGGTGATGTAAAACCAATCAATGATCCTTCTTTAACCTGTCCTGCAGACATTGCACTTCTAATATTGTGAATAATGTGAATGCTTAAGAAATAATTATTGATATATCAGTCACAACTAAATATTAAGTTATTGTATCAAGAGAGAAATTCCATATCCTTGCATCCTTACTACAGACTGGAGTCTCAGACAGACTCAGTGAGAACTTAATAACTGGGACATAAGCAACTGTCTAACCTGGATTAACTTGCTTAGAGCTCTGCCTGCTGGGGGATTTCTTAAGGTAATATTGAAAGGAACTCCAAATAGAGGCATCCTTAAAAAACAATACAGCATGATAGACCTGATTAAAAATCATTGCAAAACAATGGTCTCTAAACTGGAAAAAATGTTTTAATGAAAACTTACAATGAACGTGCACAAACGGGTGTTTGTCAGGGACTAGCCCCCCCGGACGTGCATAGCCTCGGGGCATGGACCAAACAGAGAGGCAAGGATCCATGCTGATACTTCTTTATTCACCAAAAACAAGAAACAAAACCTGGTATGATGGCCGTAAGAAACAAGAACCAGAATACTCAGAAACAGGCATCAGACTAGGCAGGGACGGGGTAAAATGAGGCGAACATGAGGCGATGGACACACAAACTAGTGCTAATACAGACAGGACTTGAATACAGACAGAAATTAGGAGCACAACACGAAACAGATGTAAACTCAAATCACATAACACATGAAAAACAGCAGACACGTGACAACGAACCAAACAGACCAAGATATCAAAATAAAAGACCCTAAGACGTGCAAACAGAACAGAAAAACAACTGAAGAGCAGGGGCCTCTAACGGCCGCCGGCCGAACCGTGACATCAGGCTCTATTTTTTCATGTAAAAAGGATCTTATGTACCAAAAAAGGCATTTAAAATGTGAATATTGAAACTGGAAAATGTGAATTGATTTTCTTAAAATTACATAATCAAGTTTGATCAGTCCAGACAAGCTCTACCCTTTACTCCCCACCCCCACATCCCCATTTTTTTTCCCGTCCTATACTGGAATTTACTTTCTGCTTTCAGTGGTTTACATGTGTTCACTTTTATATCTTAATTCAGTGTTTCCCAACTCTATGGAACCCCTGCCCCTTCTTGCTCCCAATATACCTAAACTAAACTTTCTGAGCCTCTCTTGAATCTCAGTGGATGTGTCAGATGCACAGGACTGGTTCAAGGATTGTTGGTAATCTGTGATTTAGAGATTTGCAAAAGAGCTTGATAAATGACAAGACTGTTTAAATCATACTGCCACTAACACTGCACTCATTGCCAAGCATGAACTGCAGCTTCGATTCTCATTCATATGACCAGCCCCATGACATCAGCAAAGTGTTGCGTGTGCACTTCATTTTCATCCAGTGCAGTTTGTCACTAGCTGCTGACCTGCTGGTTCTCCTATTGTACTTGACTCTTAGCAACCTGAAGGAAAAACATGTGGCCTACGTAGTGCATCTAGAAATGTTGAATTTTGTAAGGTTGTGATTTTGCCTTTTCTCAGTAGTGTAAGCAATCAGTATGCTGCCTGCACTTGTTTTTTATTTATTTAGTTAATAAGGATGTTGTTCCTGAGTGAAGACAGTTGCATAAACCTTCAGTATGTTTGTATGTCTATTCCAAGGATTCTTGGAAGGGACAGTTTGACTTGGCTGAGCCTGCAACTTGAGCCATATTTTTTACAGTGTTCTGACCTCTTAAAATAAGTTACTTAATATACAGTGTTCACAAGCAGGCATGGTGCTTGAGGTGTATAGCACTGTACTCTTGGCTAAAATGAGATTTAGCAACATGTATATGGTGGGGAGGAGCATGATTTCAGCGTAGCACTATTCTGGAAGCATGTGTTAGTGTGGATAACCTGTGTACCTGTTAATTCAGATGGGAAAACTATTTTTTGTTTTATATATTTTATGTCCTCATGTCACTGAAGGTGTGTGTGTGTGTGTGTGTGTGTGTGTGTGTGTGTGTGTGTGTGTGTGTGTGTGTGTGTGTGTGTGTGTG
>JBBIGB010312632.1:0-10668 GCA_037577075.1 Alestopetersius hilgendorfi | reverse complement strand
CTTTCTCTGCTTGTTTTTGTCTCTGGTCTTGACTACGAGAATTAGCTGAATTACTCAAAATTAAGCTTCTCTGCACTCTGCACCACCTCATCACCTCGTTCTTTACAGTGATTAATAAAGAACCATTCAGAAACATTGGCATATTCATAAATACAGGTCAGTAAGACCAACATAAACAATGGGAACAAATTTTCATTATGTAGCACAAATAACATGTGGTTCCAGATCTGCTTTTCATGCAGCTGTAGGTACACATTGTTACCCCTTAGGTAATTACAATTAGAGTATTTAGGAGCTTTTTTAAAAAGGAGAAGTTAGTTTGATTTCTTACATTTTTAACCAATTACACTTTTATTTTCAGTCAATTCATCATGTTTTTAATTTAATTCAATTGAGGTGGGGTGGAGGGGGGGTTGGGTGTTATGTGGCTTTTACATAGCTCATTCTGATGACTTGCTACATGCAGGCGTTTTTTAAGGTGCAGCAGTAGCTAAAATTCAGTTCAAATCCCAGGGCTGACTGACTGATTGAATTTTCTTTGTTATGCACTTTGGCAACCTGATTGGCTTTATGCATGTTCGTTCTGATTGGCTGAGGAATGTGTCAGTCATTGCATTGCTCCGCACTGTTCTTTGCTACAACCAGCCCCTACAGACAATTAAACTGTGACTAGATAAATATGGGCCCTTATAAGGAGCATATTAGTATGTGGCTATGTTAGATAATTAGTGAGCCTTTATGGTTAATGATGTCTTTAACTGTATGGATTTAGTGTCATATGTATCAAGAGCAAATAATGAAACTAACTCTGTCTTTTCTTTGACTATGCTCTAAAACTCATCCTTAGATTACAAATAATTAACCTGTGCTGCAGGTTAAGAGACTGAACTGCTGTTGTTTATTTATCTCCATCATCTATATGGATGCCTGTTTGATGATATTTTACATTTCAAACTACAACTTCCTCTACAGCAGTATGATATTTGAGATGGGGTTTATTCTTTGAGTGCTTTGAGTATGTGACAAGATTGTGAAAGACATAAAATCAGAGGAAATATGTGTTTCTCATTTGCTTTTTTATTCTCACAATCAGCACTGTTTATATGGATAAAAGGTAACTTTAGATAATATGAAAAGCATTGCAAGTGCGAGTATAAGATGGCTACATCTATACTATGGTGGTTACATGCTTTAACAGACCTCTAAGACAAATAATACAAAAGGCAGATAGATATCTTGTTAAAGAATATAGACTGTGTTTGGGTTACTGATCTCAGTTCGCTAGCCATGCAATTCTTCTAAACGGTTTCAGGACTTCTCCTCTTTCTCCCATGGTTTATGGCTGGATGGTGACCTCAGTCTCCCCATACACTTGCCTGAGTGCAGCACAGTCCAGGCTGGCCATCAGCTTGGTGGTCCCTGCTCTCCGAGGAGTGAAGCGCTCTGTCCATGTTATAGAGCCACCTGCGCTAATTATGCTGCAAAGCACACATACATATACATGCTTGTACGTTTCAGTCTTATGTGGGCTTCCACCTCCAAATAATGCTTAGTTTTCATCAAGGCAAACAGATTAACACAGTGAATATCATGCAGTTCAATGTAATGGAAATGCAAAGTATGGGGGGCCGTTTAGGAAATATTTCAGACTTTTGTTACACAAACACATTTGAAACACATACACATTCACATATGAAACTGTCACCCATGCATCCATTCTACTGAAAACTCACACACACATATATATAAACCACTCACACAGATATAGGTTAAATGGTCTTACACACACACACAAACACACACACACACATATGAAACCCTTACTGATGAAAAGGGCTCACACACACATATTAAACGTTCACTCAGATACATGTGAAATGTATTTTCTCACACTCACACACACACATGAAATAGCAAAGCACTGTAAATATATCAACAATATGCTTGTTGCCAGCCTTTTTTGTTCTTTGTAGCATCTACAACACAAACTACAATACAGAAAACACAGTCTCACAGCAAACACAATGGCCCTGATCACACCGGTTATCATAGTGGTCTCAAATGGCTCAATCCAAAGTGAGAATTGACACATCCATATGTTTGGAAAGTGTCTCGTTAAAGTCAGTGAGGACTTTCATACCACTGGAACAGCCTTATGCTTCTTTTTAAGTCAACTGAAAATGTGTCATTTGTGTAAATATAAGCAGTCCTCTCCAATTTTGAAGCACTGCTAAGGTTATCGTATTAAAATGTGTTTTCATTGAAAAGTCACAAACTTCTCTGCTGGGCACCATATGTCATCACAGCTGAACAATCAATATCTTTAACAGCTTCTCTCTAGAAGCTAGTTTGGGCTGCTTTTGAACAGATAAAGTACAAAACTCCACACTTGTTTTTTATTAATATATGTGTCCGTTTCTTTCGGTCTTCAGGTGACTGTCATGTGTTTTACCCACGAATCAAAGTAACCCACCCTCTAAGAAGCACTTCTTGTTTCTCTTTAGGCCCAACATTCCCTGTTCACCTATTGCATCTCCCCCTAGTGTTAGACAGTTTGTGTTGATGAATTAGGCAGGATGTGCAAAGTGCCGTGTTTGGGGTGAAATATTACTGTGTGAAGTGTGCAGCTTGTCTGGGTGCATTATTACTGTTTCTCTCAATGCCTACTTCTACCAAACAACTGAGGACACTCCAGTGTGTACCTGTATATATATATCAACGGGGATCTTAAATTTATACATACTGTATATCCACTCTGTACAGATATGCATCCATATATTAAATGTGTACATACATATACACAAACGTCCATATTTATATTTTTATTTGTTTCATATTGTAAACTTTTTATACTAAACTATTGTGTTGTAAAGCATTTTATATATAGTTTTGCTGTTCTTACCTTAGTTCGGTCCACTTTCTGCCATAACAATGCAACTGTAGGACCAATAAAGGTTTATCTTAACTCTTGTCTTACTGATCAGTATTGTCAGGAATGTCCTGGGATGCTTTAGTGTTCACACTAATGTGATGAAATATGATCATATGTGCCCCTGACTCACTAGACTCCGTTTAACTCTGTCAGCACTGTCCACTCAAGTAATGGCAGGTGTGAGCAGGGCCAGTATTTTATAAGATGACCTTTAAAAGAAATTGTGGAAGATGTTAGCTGGAGTTTGTTCACCTGTACTGCTTGGTGTTTATCGACATGATTCCAGGTCCCTCCAGACGCACGTACACATTTTCCAGGCTGAACTTAAAGGGATTGGTGAACTCTACCGTCACATACATGTCCTCACTCACTCTGGGAGAACCGGTCACCTAAACAAGAGATGGGTGGGTGAGTGAGCAAGTGCAAGTGTGATTGTCTGTGTGTCCAATCATAAAGAGAATATCTTCTAAAACAAAATGTATTATTATGGTGAATGTGGAATTATTGGGATTTAACTATTAAACTATGTGTATGGAACTTTAAGAGAATAAATGTCAAACAGAGTTCAGATGGAAAAATCTTTCTCCAGTCAATGTAATGTATTTTGTGCAATTCGTTAAATATAGTGGTACAGTTGCCAGGACTGAAGAAAATGTCACACAAAAAACTAAATGCAAGGTTAAAGCTGTGAGATTTCTAGAACCAGTTGTTAGAAGGGGGTGTCGGACCTGCACTGTTAGTCTGGGGTGATGAACGTTGATGAGCCTCATGGCAGTTATGATCTGACCCGTCTCTTTTACTTTTCCTGTTGCAATGAAATGCAGGTTCATCTGCTCCACTAACTTTTTCTGATAATCCTTACTGGTCACCCGCACCTTTTCCTTCTTACCTATCACCAGCAGGGGGCAGCAGAGTAAATACCGTTAAATACACAAACTCTATGAAAACAGGAAACAATAAAGCACATGCTTAAAGGAATGAAACCAAGGTAGTGGGAGCAGCATCCCACCACTTTCAGTGAAAGAATCATAATTCAGACTAACATTCATTTTCATGTTTTGCAAAGTGTTGCATGCACACAGACACACACTCACACTTTCCCCATCCCACATGCTTACTCTGCTGTGGCTCCAGTTTCACAGTGGGAGTCTTGAACACCACCTCAGAGCTCGGCACACCTGTGTAATAGACCACAGTGCCGCTGATGTAGACCTCCACAACGCGCTTTTGACTGCTCTTGTTGGTAAATTCCAGCTCCAGGTCGAAATCATCCCCCAACTTCACCTCCAGTGAACCAATCTCCACATCCACATCTCCCTTAGGCACAGAAGCCATCTCCCGCTGACAGCCAAACTCCACAGCCTTCTCCAGCACTGTCCGCTCTTCTGAGCTACCTAGAGATTAATAATGATCATATATATGTAATTCAAGCCACTACAACGCGAAGCGAAATGTACTGATTCACTGGTTTACTTTTTTTAAATGTCCTAAATCAGCACAGGTTTGCCTTGCTATTATACATATACTGATAGTTGTGTTGACAGTGTAGCAGTTTAGTTTGTAATGTGCTTTGACAAGCAGAAATGTCTTTAAAAGATGGATAATGCATTAAAATGACTTTTTATTCAACATTTGTGTGCCTCTGGTCAAATTATATTGTTTTGTTGATAGCAGGTTGCAGATCTTCAGAGAACACAATTCTAAATGATTTAATTCACAGTTACCATTCATTAGCTGAAAAAACAGAACATGTGGCCAGTGCAAATGTTAATTATTAAATACATTTTATGTTTTCCAGTATTTCCAGTATTTTAAACTGATCAAATAAACATAAATTGCGCACCGACATTCATAGATGTGTTGACTTATATCGCATATAAATTCAACAAAACATGACATGTGGGTCTGCTTAAATTCTTGCATTTTCTCAAAGACCTAATGAAGCCTAATGGAGCAAAGATAAAATACTATAGAGGAACAAGTAATAACCAATTACAAGGAATACTGGGAAGTCTGAAATTTTTACTTCCTTAAGATGCTAGACCTCTGTCTCCCTAAATGCATAGCAATCTTCAATATTTAATGCAATAAGTTACTGCAGTGCTTCCGCTGTAAATTTACATCTATTTGCATTTGTAATAGGTGCACTTTGAACAGTTGTCACACAAATTTTGGCTAAGAAGCCTAAGAACTCAAGAACTTGAGACTACTCCTGGTACGCAGTGGTGATTCAGCTCTCCTACCCTCAGGGAACTTGTACTGGTTGGTGATGTCTCTGCGTCCCGCATGCAGTACTGCTTTGGTCAGAACCATGCGGCCCACGTGACTAGTGTTAACCCTTACTGGTGTCAGCGTGCCATCATTACTTCTGCGGTAGAACACCACGTCACTGTTCACCTGTAGAGAGCAGTCATTAACATAAAGTTTATCCAAGTATAATTCCTTAATGTATCTTAGAACCATTACTGACTGCAGTCTCTCAGAGAGTTGAGATCCACTTGACTCTTAATATTAGCAATAAGCAAATATGAAGCATTTTTTAATTCTAACTTTTTATATTACACTGATCTTTAAACTCACCTCAGCAAACACAAATGGGGCATCAAAAGGGTAACACACTTGGCCATGTTTGATGGCTGCCACAGATGCAGGTCCACACCTGTACATACCTGCCACATAGTTCAAGTTCACAGAGAAGCAGAAAAGCAATACTTTAGTATAATACATCATTAGTATAATTCAGTCAGACTGTACATTAGTGCAGTCATTGCTATGGGAACTATTCTATGCACATTTTTCTTATATTTATAGCTAGGGCTGAAACGATTATTCGAGTAATTCGAATGATTCGATTACAAAAAATGTTTGAGGTAAATTATTTGCCTATGCAGTTGTTACCTATGCAGTTGTTGGATGAGACAGAAGTCTTTAACATTAAACTTGCCGTATTTAACATCATGCTGAAGTACGTCAGTAAGCCATCCCCTGAAACACAATTACTGTCTTTACCGAACTGTAAAGATATTGTGAGTTTTTCAGCGAAAACGTGCCGAATATTGCCAACAAGAAAAAATAGGGCGGCAATATTGTTTTTGTTTTGTCTGTAGCAGAAAAGACTTAAAGTGCATCAAAAATTAAAATAAACAATGTTTGACCATTTTATGCAAAAAATATATAATCAATAAATAATAATACATTTATATTGATCAGCAACATTTACTAGCACAATAATAATAGGTACAATAATAATAGGTATAATAATAATAATAATAATAATAATAATAATAATAATAATAATAATAATAATTTTTTATTTATATATCACTTTATATTTTACAAACAATCTTAAAGTGCATACAGACAGAAAATGACAAAAATAACTAAATAACAGGACGTCCGTGGCAAGAACCCCGTGGAGAACAGCCGAAGTATTTGGGACCATAAACGCAAAAGTTTAAGCCGCTCTCCATGGATACGGCGGTCCAGCTGAGTATGATGGTGAGTCTCTTGGCGTGGATGCCGCACAGGTTCGTGTCGTGGAACAGACCCACCAAGAAAGCTTCCTGCAGGGCCGTGACGGCGGAGCTCTGGAAGCGGAGGTCGGTCTTGAAATCCTGAGCGATCTCACGCACCAAGCGTGAGACAGCTTGCGGATCAGCAGCTCCGTGGATTTTTGGTAACGGCGCATCTCTCTCAAAGCTACGGTGCCGGGCCTGTAACAGTGAGGTTTCTTCACGCCAGCGGTTGCCGGAGAGCTCTTGCGATCAGCCTTCATGGCCAGATGCTTTCTGGGTGCCTTACAACCGGTGGATTTGCGGTGGTCTGCTTAGCTCTTGCCATAGTAGCCACGAGAAAAAAATTGTGAAAATAATAGTAAAATATATAGACTAAAAAATACATGCATCGGATGAATATTTACATTAAATCATAGTTTTAAAAAAATCCCAAATAAAAACATGTCAGACCCAGCTGCGTCTCACCAGCGTCCCATAACAACGCTAGAGTCCCATAGCAACTTTTTGAATTTCGAAGTGTTTTATATTTTGTGCTCCTAAGTAAAAATGTTGATCAATATTTACTGATTATGTTTAATTTTATTTTTCAGTATCAAATTGTCAAAAAAAGTTTCGTTTAAATAAGGCTTGATTTTTTTTATTTTTTGTTGTTTAATAAACTTCAGATACACTATTAAGAGAGGTAAGCTGTCTGAACTTAAAGTGCTATGACTGCACTGTAAATGACATTGCCTTTGCGTGTGGTTGTGTTTTTTTACTTACTTGAGTCTTTGCTTGTGTTTATATGTGTGCATTCTCACCGTCACTCGTTTCTTGAGGTGTAGCGTCCACAACCTGCCAGCCTCCAAAGCCCTCAGGCAGGTCAGGCCTGGCCATGTAGCACTCATTCCAGCAGTGATAATTCCTGCAGGGCATCACCAAAGATAAGACCCTCCATAGTCATCATTCATTTTATTTTAAAATTAAGCTCTTATAAAATTGGGTTGTATTTTTTTTTCACAAAGAGTCCTACAGATAAAGAGTTGTCTGTTATAATCATGATAGGACCGGATCCCGCACATTTTGTAGTAACTAGTTCTATGCGTATATTTTCATTGATCTTGCTTTCACTTCTACTGATTCATTTTAGAGAGGAACATATTTCTACTCAGTTAAATTTTATTCATTAACATCTGGTCACTAATTTCTTTTCTGTGTTCAGCTTCTACACGGCCTTGTGATTGGTAGCATTTCTGTCATTTGAGCTTTATTGTTTTATTGGAGACCATCACTTTCAAAGAAGGGAGGAAAAGGCCCAACAAATGTCAGTACCTATTCTGAGTGTGCCCAGAATACTGAAGTACTGAAGTATTTTTTTACTTGCTGTCCTGTTGTTTTTGGTTGTAATAAGGTTTCTGCAATGAACTACTGACTCATCTTGAACCCAGTCCTGACTCTCCAGAACTTTAAACTGATGACCCCACCAGTAAAGAGATCCTTCGATCTCCCCACCATCTCATATGGTTCACTATATTTAAAAATGAGAGCCATCTCAGTATTCCACTGGAAATGGTATTAAAGTCTTGAAAAAATAACTGACCAGATGGAGTCCTTGGTGCGGTTCCTGTCCACTTTTCCATTGTCATCCAATATGATGTCCATCTTTAGGTTGCCGTCATTGTCGTGGGCAGAAAAGTAGTTGGTCACAACTCTGCTAGGGATGCCAAGGCAGCGCAAGACTGAGAGAGAGAGAGTCTCATGTATAAAGTGAAGGTGACCATTTGTCATACGTGAACACACCACTGCACACAGTGTGAACAGCATGAAATTCAACCTCTTCATTTAACCCATTCACCAAGTGAAGCAGGGGGCAGCCAGGAATGTGGCATCCAGGAACACGGCGCCCGGGGAGTAGTGCGTGGGGAAGGCACCTTGCTCAGGGTACCTCAGCAGTGCCTAGCTGTCTTGGGGATCAAACCCAGACTTGCTGGTCGTAGGGCGAATGCCCTAACCACTAGGCTACCAGCTGCCCCTATATGCAGACAAGGCCTAATTTATGTGTGTTTCATGGAAAACTCAGTAGATGAATAATATTTTAATAAATAAAAAAATGCTACTTGAGTCTTTAATAACTGTTGAGAGGAAGTGATTTGTCATTGTGTACTCTACACACAAAAAACATTTAAAAGTTAAGCTCACATTGATCAGTTACAATAAGCTGTTGATTTATGTGGCCCTCCAGTGAAATATACTTTCAAGCTGTTTTACAATAATCCACTTTAACTGACAATTGTCAGCAACCACTTAATTGCATAATTTGTGCTCAGAAGAAGGGCAAATTCAGTAAGCAGGTATTTGGGTTTTTCAGTAAGGTATTTGATCAGCAGGGGGCAGTAAAGGCATGGATTCGCTCTCACAGGTGTTGAAGACCGCAGCGTAGACCCAGCACTGTGCATAGCACACAGGAACTCCTTTAGTGTTGACATAGTCCAGGAGGATCTCCACACTGCCTGTCCAGGAGGTGGGGGCCACACCGTATATATAATCACCACTCCAGTTCCCCACCAGCACACCTTCATCATCACGCGAGTTCAGCTGTTACACCAAAACAGAATGCTGCCGGTTACTTTTAAAGTATTTTTTAAAGTATTTCAGCAAGAGTATCATGTTTCTAATTTAAACCAACTCTCTATATCTGCTACAAAACCTTTTTTAGGAACCATGTCCATTTAGGAAAGCTTCAGCTGAATAGGGCAGGAGTGCTACAAGGGTGCTATGAGGGTTTAATTTTAACAGTCGCTAAAATTCTGGTAAATAAATGCAAACAGTATTAATGTAATAGCTCTATGTTGTTTTTCTCTAGGTGTGATTTCCAGCCTGAATACATAAACATGTGGATAAAAACGATTAGTGGAAAGAGGTGTAGCTAGAAAGATAAAATTGGTATATATTTTAATTTAAATTGCATCTACAGGACGTTTTTTTAAATCTGCATGTTTGTCATGAACTGTTTTGAATTTATGTGGAGGGGAGTATTCTCTCAGTGGTAATACAGTCTTACAACTAAACCTTCCAAACAACATAATAACACCCCATGAGGAGGTTGCAAAAGAGATAGATAACTGATAATAAAAGTGCGATTTACGTGTCTTGTGTCTTTTGAGTAATAACTCAGTAATCAAAAATACTTGTGAGGAAAAGGTCTTTAACAGTACAAAAACAATCGATCTTCAGGGTAAATCTTAAGAAATATCTGTCCGTCTGTTTGATTGTTGTGAATTTTCCTTTTGTAACTGGTTAAGCAGAACAGATACAGAACAAAACGTAAATTATATAATTAGAATGAAGCAAAAATGTGTTGATACATGTCATGTTTTTTTATTTTTGTCTTTTTATTTTCTGTAGATCATACTCCAGCAGCTCTCTGGAGCATTTGGTGTTGACAGGCATAGTATCTCACCATTGCAGAGGCCTTCCTGGTGACCTTGACAGGATCTCCACGGTTGGTCAGGGGCATATCAGCTTTATCCATGATGAACAGACAGGCATCCAGTATGCCAAACTCAAACTGAAACACAGAGAATGTAGTTAAAAATAGTAACCCACAGGCCCTGAGTCACTCTGGCTTATAGACAATACAGAGCTGAATCTGTTTACATTAACAATAACACAAATACTTTAGTTGTGACTCACAGATTAATTAGCTAAGAAACACTCAGTCCCATTTCAATTCAACATGTTTCTAATTTCTCATTAATTGATTAAGTTTGGTTATAGGCCCGACTGACTTTTAACACATGTGAAGTCAGGGAGTGGAACTGGATTCTGTTTAACTAAACCATGTTGTTTTGCTTAAAGCTGCCTCGTGCAAAGACTATTAAAGGGCAAGTTCACTGTTTTTGTAGAATTCAGTGGTTGTGAAACAAGAGTAATTCATGGCTGTTTGATATGAGCTGATCCACTGAAGGTACACATATGGACTAGGATTGTATTACAGTGCTAGGAACCGGGGGTCACAATGTTTAGAATGCAAGTATACATATTTACATTTACGGCATTTATCAGACGCTTTGGATAAAAGCGACTTCCATTCCCTTAACTACAGGGGACAGTCTCCCTGGAGCAACTTGGGGTTAAGGGTCTCGCTCAGGGACCCAGTGGTGGTTTGCTGAAGGTAGGATTCGAACCCATGACCTCTTGGTCCGGAGGCAAGTATCCTACCCACTGAGCTACCTCCACCCC
>JBBIGB010312614.1:0-10669 GCA_037577075.1 Alestopetersius hilgendorfi | reverse complement strand
TGTGTGTGTGTGTGTGTGTGTGTGTGTGTGTGTGTGTGTGTGTGTGTGTGTGTGTGTGTGTGTGTGTGTGTTGGAGGGGTACTGCAAAAGGTAAAATTATGGCATATATTTAATATTGTATGTTTTATCTGACAGCATTAACCTTTTGCTCTATAATTTGTCAACTTGAGTTCTCTGTATAGGATGTGCAGAAAAACAACACAACAAAAAATATAACACAAACTGACCTGTGCAAACAAATTATGGGATGTTAAATAATATAAATTGTATATTATATATTTTTTTTTATACACACACACACACACACACACACACACACACACACACACACGAATAAGAACTTATGACATGCTAAAGCAAATACATACATATTTTATATATGCCATATTTAGATGCTCTATAGACAACATAGTTATTTTGTAGCTTTCCACATTTTGCCTACATCATTTGGACATCCTTTACATGATAAAGGGAAGGGACTGACCAAAAACAATACAAATAAATCTGACAAAGAAAACATAAGATCAACTTCCATTCTGTCTTTAAAAGGCTGGTTCCTGGTGGTGATGAGACCCCCACAGTGTTTGTGAGTCGTGTTGATTTTCTATGTGAAACAGATCCACAGACTCTGCTGAGAATTTAAGTGTAGCATTTTTGTTTTGTGCAACATTTTGTGAATTTTGCTGAATAAATCTTCGCGGTTGAATATTTTACTGTAGTTAAAGGGTAATTCCTGGCAGACCCCTGTGAGAAGAGCAGAGTGTAAAGGTGTTTATGTGAGCAGTGAGGGTCTTCCTGCTTTAGAATGCATTTAGAATCAACACAAACAGACCAGAAAGCGGTGAAAAGGATGTTTGATGGAACTGCAGGTAATGCTGGGCTTCCATGAGGAACTGAGAAACACGTAGAACCTAGATTAACATCCAGGATTCAGATCTCAGGCAACTGATCAACCAATGACTTTAAATGTACAGTACTTTTACTTATTAGCTCAAACTGACCCAGAAATAACAAAGATTAATAATACGGCAGGCTAATCAAACTCCATTTCACATAACAGTAGACCGAAATACACAGAGAGACAATGTGGTGTGAGCAAAAGGCTGGAGCCCTGGCCTGTGGCCACCCTGGACCACTTGGTGTTTATTGATTGGCCTTCAAAGGAACACACTAGCAGGTAAGAGATAATTGGATGACAAGCAACGGAGAGGTGAGACCACCTTCACACCTCTAGCCAGGGTCAAAGTGAAGCCCCCCTGCTCTGTGTGTATTGGCCACATGTGTCAGATGACCCTGCAGTGTTAAGCAAATTCATCATTAGTGCGACAAAAAGGAAGCATTTCATTAACGCCTCGGACGGGTCCTTTCAAAAACAGCGGCCCTAATGCGTGTGTAGTGGTCGCAGACCCTCAGAGGGCTGCAGGGTGCGGAGAGGAGACCCACTGAAGCTCATCTGGAGCTGGAAGATCACATCAAAGTGGGCTTTCATTCAAAGAGGCTTTTTTCTCCGAGTGCGTCTCAGTGCTGCCCACTAGAGGACAATAGGATGCATTACAGCACTGACCAGCCTCAACAATGGAGGCCTTAATCACATGCTGACACACTGCGGTACATCCAACACACATTTTCAGTTACTTACCAACAGGAATTAATATCTGCACAATTAATAAACTGTTGCAGAACTTCTAAATATATCTCTCAAAGGAGGAACTGGAGAAGCAAAGGAATAAAACCGCAGAAAAGTAAATTCAATCAAATAAAATAGAATTTGCTAACAAGTAAAAATGACCATTCTTTCAAATGAAGGCAAGCACCCAACTCGTTTTACTTTCTTAGCATTCGGCCAAAATGTCCTGTAAAACAAACTAACCTGGTCTAACACCTAAAGTAAATTCGCATTTCACCCAGAGCATCTAAACCCACAGAGCTAAATGCAACAGTCTGAGGGCCAAGTGGGGCTGGTCATACGCTGTATGGACAATTATACCATCATGTCGACTGCGGCTTTAATGAAATTTCATTCAAATACACAGACACAGAGGTTCCCCCTTTCCACTCTTCTTGGGAGGATTTCCATAAGATTTTGGACTTTCTGTGGGAATTAGTGCCCATTTGTTCTGTAGAGCATTTATGAGTTGGACGGGAAGGTCAGACTCACTATCTCAGTTCCAGTTCATCCCGAAGGTGTTGAGGTCAGAGCTCCTCCACACTGAACTCACCCAGCCCTGTCTTTATGGAACTCACTTTGTGCACTGATGAAGTCATGCTGGAGTAGAGAAGGTTCTTCCACAAACAGCGTCCAAAAAGTTCATGCCGTTGTCTAAAGAGAAATATTACTGCCTTTATTGGAAGTACGAGGACTCACTAACCCACACCCTGAAAAGCAGGCGTGTCCCAATACTTTTGTCCAAGTATTAGCACCCTTACCACCCACCTCTGGAAATAAAACCAGCACACAGGTTGGACACATTCATGGGTTTATTGGAGAATCATCACATTTCCCTCGCAGTTGTACACACATTCGTACCGTCCGGCCCTCCCGACCAGCTGGATGGACGTGTGAAAGGTTTACTCCCACAGGACGGCTCGCCCACACCCGCCCCGTACAAA
Organism: Alestopetersius hilgendorfi; assembly: GCA_037577075.1. NCBI lineage: Eukaryota > Metazoa > Chordata > Actinopteri > Characiformes > Alestidae > Alestopetersius > Alestopetersius hilgendorfi. The sequence continues at coordinate 8,059 of JBBIGB010312614.1, read as the reverse complement.
GCATCCAACCTAAGCCCTAACACCTCACCATACAGTTAAAAATAGAGGCTTGGATATAAAACATCAGACCAACTGAACGCCAGAGATGAGGAGACCACGGAGAAAAATAAAAACATTCTAGAAAATGAGATTCAAATATTACACATTATATTATTATTCTAAGGTTAACAAGGCCATCATTTAATGCAAACCAGGGCACAATAACTGGAAAGTCAGGAACCTAAACAGAATGTTTCTATAATATACTGATATTTTCACTTTTTACTGCGGTATAAATCGTGAACATTTTTGCTAGCATGACTCGCGATCTCCCCCGCACAGAAAGTACAGATCTATTAGCGACCTCACAAACATGAGCAAATGTGATTCAGTTCACAGTGAGAACACTCCAAATACATCACTTACGGGCAGGTTAAGCGGCAGCGGTTCTCAAAAGTCAACATATTCACCAACTTCAGTCGCAGTTTTCCTCCAAAAACGGTCCAGTCTTTAAAAGTGGGTTTGGTGTGAAACACTCAAGTCAGATTTTTTTTTACAGTGGGGGTGAATTGAACCAGATATCTTTAAAAGCTCCCGAACAGAAAATATTCCATTAAATGGTTATGAATTACTTGCCTGCTGCTTGGGATGTTTTAGAGAGTTTAGAGAAGCTAAAACTAAACTCATTCATGGTAGAGTCCAGGGCTCATCCAGGGCATCATGAGACAAAATAGTCCCCAAATGAAACTGATTTTGTTCATATTTGCTGTTTTCCCCCATCATCAACATCCATAAAAACATATTAAGCTCCAGTGTTGGGTCTGGACAGTAACTATATCTGTGCTGGAGACATTGTCATATCTGGTTCTATTCACATCCACTTTACAGAAATTAAGTAGGTTTCACTACAATAGAGCATTCAACACCAAACCCACTCTGAACGACTGTTTACACATCAGCGATTTCACTTTGCTTCTGAATGTATGCAGCCTTATGAATTAGAGCTGGACGATTTGGCCTAAAATCAAAATCTCGATTAATTTTAACTCGATTACGATTAACGATTATTTAATTAATTTATTTATTTTTTTGTCCTCATAGTTCACTGACAAGTCGCTCAGTTGTCTCAGTGTTTGAGCTCTCCGCGCTCGACATGTTGGCGGAATAACGTAACATAACGGCGCGGGGTCACGTGACTCCACACGCGGTAGTGTTTTTAAAGCGAAAGTAATCGGAATAATCGACCTGGAAACATTTGATCGATTATAGGTTCTGAATGTCGATTTCGATTACTTTTCGATTAATCGCCCAGCCCTATTATGAATGCTGCTCTTTAGCATAATGCTACCAAATGAACAATCATACAAGTGTACAGATACTGAATTTTATTCAAACCAGATTTAAAATGTACATGCCGCTTTCTACAATATTGGGTTTTTTTCAAATTTGGTTGCAATGTAAGGACCAGCTTTCCACTGTGGTTGGTACATTGGTTGGCTGGGAATTCATCAGTGTTTTGTTAGCTAATGCCAGCTAAGACTCTACCTAGGATTTGGTGGCGCAACTAAATTTAGTACGACAGTCTAGAACTAATCCGACTAAGGACTAATCAAGAACTGTGGCAGAACTGGTGCAACCCTGGGCCGAAGTCCAAAAAGCGTCTCAGAGCAGGACACTGAGGTAAGGTCAGATAGCTGCTTGTTTGACATCTATTTTCCTCCTATATTGGTAGACATTTTAGAGAAAAACAGGGTATTAGGGAAAATCTCAGATTAAGCTAAGTTTTTCTTTTCAATGCGGGGGTTGGTTTGGAAGCAGTATGGGATACGGTGATGTAAAACTGGGCTGGGGGCAAGCCGTGCAACCAAACAAGTGTTGGGGAGCCTGCAAGCTCGATTCCCGACGAAACCATTGCTATCAGTGTCTTGAGACGAAGAGAATCGCTCGTTCTCTCTGCAAAGAATAGTTCGTGCATCACTCAGCACAATGCTAGCTGCACGTTTTTGGCTGCTGTAACAGTACTGGCAATAAGTGTTCAGTACGTACAATCCAATGATAATGAATGAACCTGAAAAGATGAAGCTTGGAGGTTATACTTGGTTATACCTTCACCCTCCTACTGTTGGTGGTTTTGTGTGTTTGGGGAATAGCTAGCTAGTGGAGGGAATTAAAACACTGGGGAATAAAATACAAACAAGGTGAAAGTCATTACATTTAGATAGAAAATGACCAATGACTATCAGCTCACAACAAAGGTCTGGTGTGTTTTCAGGTTGACTTAAAAACAAAAGCTGGTAGCTTTATGAGCCAAAAATAATACAAGGTGCGAAAGGTCACTGCCCTACACTACATACCACAAGAGCTAACAGCAAACACTGCTGTTCAACAAGCTCTAGGGGAACAACCACATAGGAACCACCAGGCAAAGCATGAATACTTCAGCATTACATGCTGCATGGCCATTGAAAGTACTGTAAATTGGAAACACAAAATTGTTCCTGGGATCATGGAGGCTTCTAATCCTACGTCAGAAATTCTACTCTGAGACCTTTAAAGATCCTTGGTTTTCCATATATTGCTTCTCAGTGGCGTGTAGAATTGGTTTATCACAATGTGTGATGGCTCAAGGTCATCCTGGTCTGTTAATCCACGAATAAATTATGAAAAAAATCAGATACAAAAAACATATCTGCCAGACACTCTTAGCACAAATGGACACACGCCCAGATCAGCATACATTTCTCCACGTTGGTTGTGATTCTCCCCATTTCTCTCAGACGGAGCTCAGAGAACAGGAGGCGGCGGCTTCCTAAGCAACAGTCAGTGATAAAAAACCGAGGTCTTTAAACGGGGACGAGGCTTCCACTTGCTAAAAAGAAGACAAAACGAAACGTTCTACAGACACACTGTGTTAGATCTGTGCTGAGCGGCTGGTGTCTGTGGAGACGAGCCCTCGGGAGCGGAGAGTCTGGAGAGACGGCGGCTGGGCCCCTGCGTCAGTCCGTCGCCTTTAGGGAGAACGAGAGTTTGGGCCGTGATTTGCCCTTGCCCAGGATGATCCGCTGCTCCTCCTTCTGTTGCCGCTGGCGCTCCTGCTCCAGCTTCATGCGCTCCTCGTGTATCTTTCGCTGCTCCTCCACGATCCGGAGCTGCTCCTCAGCCTAAGAAAACATCAACATACTCAGCAGCTGACAACAACCATGCGACAACACCTGTACAGTCATGAGTGGCCAGTAAACCAGGATCTCTAGTGCAATTGAACATTTACTTTTTTCGGGTTGCACCGTTGGGCCACTGCGTAATGTCTGGAGGTAGAACCTTAATGTTTAATTCATTTTATTATATATAAAAATCTTGTGTTTATCAGTTATTGCATTTTACTTACAGTCACTCTGATTAAATTACATGCCCATGTAATGCAGCAGAGTGTAAATTCATATACATGAGTGAGATTTTCCAGTATCAATACTACACCCCCACACCGAAAGTGGAAGGAACGCCACTGGATGGGTTTTTGGAAGCTATTTTTCTTTTAGCTGGCAAATAAAGATGGTAATCTCCTTACAACATTACTACACGGAAGCATACATTTAAGTATAAAGTGCCCATCTGTTAGGTGTGAACACACAGGGTTCTTTCTCTGCATATATATAATCCATTCACCAGGTGATGCAGTGGGCAGCCAGAAACAGCGCCCGGGGAGCAGTGTAGGGATGGTACATTGCGAAAGTGTATCTCTGTGGTGCCACTGGCAGTCCTGGGATTCAAACCCACAGCCTTCCAATCACAGGGGCAAGGGGCAAGTCCTCAACCACCAAGCCACCAGCTGCCCACGTTTAGAGATACAGAGTTTTGTTGCAATTTTGATGGCGAAGGTAATATCTGGCTAGGCTAGCAGTCGGGATTTGTTAACACAGATTCCCAATTCTATGTGGCGTCTGCATAATGCATGCTGGCTATTGCAAGCGTACAACAGTACACAATTCTAGGCATGAGAATGATGAAGTAGTACTAAACTGGTGCTGGTTTCTGACAGGTCAGTGCAGAAATCTGAATAAGCTCCTGGACGAACAGTGCTGCTATCAGTGTTTCTGTGGCGTTAATGCATTCTAACGTAGCTGCCATTTTCAAACGCCTGATGCTAGATTGGATTAGTGGGAGAGACAGGAGCGAGTGAACAGTATGTGGGAAGTGTAAAGATAGCCCAGTCTAATAAGCCATTTCCAAAGAAGAGTTGATTTGGAGGAGGTGGCTGAAGCGAATCGTCTTCAGACAAGGGCTTAGAAATGAGATCCCCAGCTAATTTGGATCAAGGAGAAATCATGAACCCACCTCTCCTAGGAACCATAACACACACAGCAAACTGATGCTCACACTGTAGCAACCTTATGGGTTTCTACCACAGCCAGCCAACAAAGCTGAGGGGTCTGCTGAGTGGTGCATGAAGGTTATCTTGTGTACTAGGGGGCAAACTGGTCTGTCAAAGAAAAATGCTGTGGCCATTACAACTAAGACAACCGAGTAACTAATGTAGCACCATTTATATCAAACAATTACTCCTTAATTGTAAGGCTCAGAAACGAACTGTTTTGAATGTAAAACAGCATTCATAATAATCATTACTATGCCATTAAGGGTACCCTTCAACACGGGTACGATAATTGCTTAAAATCATCAACAGTTATTAGGAAAATGTTAGGACTGTGATTCACTGCCACTATTATGCTGCATGAATCGAGTTTAACTCATCGTCGGAACTGTGTAATATGTTTCCCATTTTGGGAGCCTTGAGTATCCCTGCTTTAATATGGGTGTGTTAAAGAGTGGGGAACGCACAAAAACACTGCAGTGCAGGGAGCGTCCAGAAACACGACAGGAAAACGCTGTTACACAGATTACATTTGAACACGTTTTAACCCTCATGAATCCAGACCCACCTCTCACAGGACTCAGCAGATTACAGGCTGTGTTTGAGCCATACAGGCTTCATATGAAGTAGGAGATAGCGGGGCAGATCAGAATACACTGATATTTCATGAAGTTAAACATGGTCCAAGTAGAAAAAGCTTTTGGTCATTTTTTTTTGCAATGTCTGACAGCAGCCAGACGCGTATTGTCCGCATGTTCATTTGCGATGGCCGTAATGTAGAACTGCTCGGAAGTGTGTAAACGACTGAGAGTGAAATTATTCATGAGTGGGACACTTGGTCTTCGTAACAATTTCTTCATAAAAATGGAGAACTTTGGGTCTAACAAAACAAACAAGTAGCTTGTAATGACTGAGTTGATGAATGTGTCTAGGCTGGTGCTTACGGTCTAGAAGCTGCAGTTCAATGAGAAAATGCAAAGTATGATTGTGTGGTTGCTATAAAGCTAGTCTTTGGAGATGAAACACCCAAACAGACAAAAAAAAGTTTGTGTTAAAAAAAAAAAGGATTGAACCATGGGCACCTCATAACAAAACATTTATGGGTGAGATATAGCAGCCTTCAGAGGCTGCTTATTTTTAATTAAACCAAACAAACAAACACACCTGACTTTTAATGAAAACTGGCAAGAGCTTTAGTGCCTGGAAGTCCATTTTGAGTTTGCTGTGTTTTTACACCAGCATCCATATATGGATTTTAAAAAGGGCTTGGTCATATTCTCTCTCTCCTAATATGTTCCAGAGGTATCTTAACCATGATTAATATTATATTAATGGATATTAATGGACACTGGAGCAGAGAGAAGAAAGAATAAGCTTAAGAATAAAACTTTAGAACCGTTGTGCAATTGCTGACCCAAATCCTACTCATCATCATCATCATCATCATCATCACCATTATTAAAACTAGTCATAGTTGTGGTTTGTGGTGAAAGGAGAATTGGTGCTAAAGACTAAATAAGACGTGCCAAAACGAGTGAACATATACAATTTAACCTTAAAACCATATATTTTCCCCCCTTGGCTAATATTGAGCAGGTCATCTGAATTTGAGACCACTGCTTTCAACACATCATTTGCAGAGTTAAGGTGGTAAAAAGGTGTCTGACACGAACACAGTGGGATGACTGGGGAATCTACAATATAATAAAACTCAAATATAATCACACTGGCGTTCACTCTCATACAGATAAGCCCCTCTCACCCTGCTTTGCCATTAAAAAGGCTAAGAGCATAAAACACAGCTTAATAAGTGATTAGCCATAAGCAAAGGTAAGCAGACGTACCAGTTTGGCCTGAGCGTCTGCAATCTTCCGGTTGTTCTCCACTAGAATCTTCTCCAGCTCCTCGCGTTTTGACTTCTCCTCCTCCTGCGAAGGACAGACATTTCAGTAAGAGTCTAATCGCAGCGAATCCCACAGGCATATGTCAGTGATACTCAACACACAGCCAGGAGCTCGAGAGACCGCCCTCTCTTTACTGGTTACAGGTGAGTTTACTCAAGTGTGTATTTCCTGTTGTGTAGTCTATTTTGGATTACTTGAACACCAGGCATGGTTTAAGAGGAGTGTGTTTTTGGGCTTGCAGTCAGCCTTATCTCTAGCACAAGACTATTAACTTGGTAAAGTAACTTGGTTAAATAGCTGTCGTTGATTTAAGTGTAGCTTTACAGGTTTAAGAACAGCTGTGGACTACTTTAAGCACTGATGTACGCCGCTCTGGATTAGAGCGTCTGCTAAATGCCGTAAACGTATTAAACAACAGTAAAAAAAAAAAGTTAAAAGACTTTGTGGACCAGATTTGAATACCACTGACATATGAAGTAACACATCATGTCTACATCATGACAGACATTGAGCAAACAGTTTAGCTTCTTAGCTCACCACAGGTCGTTGGGCAGATACCTAGAGAAAGCTCGTCCTTCGCTCATTCAGCTCAATCTACGTGGCTCCTGGAGGAGTCAGGGTCAAAGTGCCAGTGTGTGCTTTTGTGATGTGAAGTGCTTTCCCCTCCCCACCCTTTTTAACAGACAAGGATGACTCTGCTTTTGAAGCACTGACCTGTATTCGGGGCAGTCTCTTTACTCACATTCTCTGGCACAAACAAAAGAGCCCACAGGATGGTGGGGCCTTCAGAGCGGCCGTCGGCTCGAGTTTGGGTAAGGAGGTGCAGAAGCGTGAACAAATTTCACCACTCTTTACGCAGCTGAGAGGGACAGTCAAGTTCAGACCAGTACACAGACTTACAATGGAAACAGAGTGTAACTCCATAGTTTCAAAACTTGAGTGTGTGCAGAATGTGTGTGTGTGTGTGTGTGTGTGTGAGAGAGTAAAGAGTTATAGGAACAGAAAGTCCAAGCTAAGCCAAATCAGTGGATACTTAGCAGTTACTGGATAATAGTAGTAATAAAGTGACATAGGGCCAAGAACACCATGCAAATGGTCTTTGACATATGAATGAGAGATGGCACCGGGCAGAAACCAGCAGAAAACACTGAACCAGATACTACAGGTAACTCATATATGTACACTTATTTATTATCTCATGTGATAACCATGTAATAACCATGTAATGTGTAATAGCACAGCCCTCGGGACAATCTCACTACAACACCCAGCATGCATTTTCCCAACATATCAACACAACCACGGGCATCGGTGGAGAAGCTAGCATGGCTACCAAATACAGACAGAACATTCAAACTTCCTAAAAGCAACATTAGTTTCCGTTTCCTTCAGTCAGCTCGTGGAAAAAATAACCATTTAACCCAAAGCTTTTTAAAAACTCCTGCCTTCAAGATATGTCACCAGAAGGGGTTTGTTTCTAGTCTTCAAACCAGAAAATTATGCTGTGATTAATAATATATATTAGGGCATTAACGATTTTTTCAAGTTGACTAGTCGGTCAGTAAATTCGAATGATGAGTCGTTTGATGACGTCACACATGCAGCGGAGGAACACAGCACTGAGCAACTTTTATTAAAGTTCTCTGTAACATTAACAGTCAACACCACAATTAAACTAAACTAAACAAAGATTAATAGCTTGAGTTTTCTGGTAAATGTAAGTGTAAACAGAGAGTGGAACAGTTTAAGCCGCGGCAGGACGACTCCCTGCAGTGCTAGCGTTAGCCATGTTAGCTAGCGGAGCCAT
>JBBIGB010312560.1:0-10671 GCA_037577075.1 Alestopetersius hilgendorfi | reverse complement strand
AAAGAACGAGAGGAAAGGTCTAGTATTCAGGGGAAACAGGACGGCGTCTGAGAGGGGAAGGCGAGGCGACCGTAACACACATCATGTTATTTTGAGCAATATGTAAATGTTCAAATGTTCAGAATGTTCAATATCAAATGTTGCCTCCTCCTGGATTGGCAAGTTAATGTACAGAATGATTATGTAAATATGATTTTTGAAAAGTCTGCTAAAAGTCCAGAAATATCTTAAAATAGATCCCTCAAAAGAGGAATCTTTGCTCCTCTGGGCAACATCCAGATTCTGGAAATTTTTCTTGATATTAATTCTGTACAGGATGCACAACAGAGACTGTAGAGCGATAGGAAAATAACAATTCCATTAAATTCCATTTATTCTTTATTCTTTCTCTATTTTCCTTTTTTTTGGTTCTTTCTTTTTTTTCCCTCAAACTATTGCAGTAATGAGAATTACAGCATTTATTTACAGCATTTATTTCTCTTGTTGGGCCCATGATAGATATTTATTGTACTTATGCTCTTGAGAAAATGGGATTTTGTCATTGGGGAGATTTCTTATGGGTCTTTACAAGTGAAAAACATGTGCACGCCACTCAGTCAAGAAACAACAGGTTGCAAGTTCTACATATTAACTGGGTTAACATGAGCTACAAATTCCAGAATACTAGGGGATTATTTTGAGCCTTGCAAATATTGAGGTTTAAACGTGGCTTTATTGTGGTGTAAGGACAGTATATTTAATTTGCTAGTCTTGCTATAATAATGGGACACATTAATACAACAGTCATTTGAGACTGATTACCAGAACAACACTGTAACATGGATTAGAATGACTGATGTTCCTACAAGGTAAGCCCAGTCTGCAGTTTCCTTGTGAAACAATTTTTTGTTCCCCAGCCTCCTCTGTGCAGTGATCAAATGTTATTGTATGCTTCAAGCCTCCCGAATGCAATAAAACCTGACCATGTGAAAGACATTTTTTTGTTTGAAAGGACTGGAAAGGGTGTTTTTCACATTAAGGCAATAGTCACATGACAAGGACAAAACTCAAGCACATCAGCTTGGAAACATCCTTCTGAAACACATCATTTGGCCTAATGGTTTGTTTCAATGACTTTGTAAGTTCCATAATGTCAGATACCATGAAGCAGACAGATATATTGACTGTTAGAGGGTGAAAACTGCATAAATAAGGTTAATGTTTTATCTGAGGTAATAAAGCATATCACAGCAGTGGACAAGCTGGACAAGACAGATGCAGCCCATTAAATAGCTGCTGTAATAATCTCTTCTTTGTACGACTTGGTTCTTTCAGTAATTTCATTACATTTAATACTGAGGTGCTTAAGGTGATCTACAGCTGCTTAATCTTTAAAACAGGGATATTAATCACCATCCAAGGAGACACATGTTCTGCTTCTCATAACAATGATTAAAGAAGAAATGTATCATCTTTGGGCCAATTTTCAGGTAGAAATTCTGCATGAAACCCACGTAAAAGCCTAAGCAGGTAGTTTCTGGGCACAATTTATCATGCATTTTCTCTCTGCTTTTCCGCACATAGTATCAAACAGGTGTGCTGAAAAATACTAAGAATTGGTGCTATAGGGCAGTGGCTCCCAACCTTTATTTCACCACGGACCGGTTTAATATCAGAAACGATGTTCACGGCCCGGCCTTTAAGGAGTGGCATATAAATATATGTATACGTATTTGTACAAATAAATTATATGCATAAAAATGGGGATATTTTAAAATATATAATAATGGGGTATCTTTAAAATATAATAATAAACGTTTTCATAACAACAAGCCAACAACAAAACATGGGTAACATCCACGTTTCTGTGAAGCCCGCAGACCGGTACCACATAACCCACGGCCCGGTACTGGTCCGCGGCCTGGGGATTGGGGATCACTGTTATAGGGCATTAACGACTCCAGAGTTTTTCAAGGCAACTTATCCATCAACAAAGTCAAAGTCGACTAGTTGTTTGATGACATCATAACACAGACGCAGTGGAGGAACACAGACGTCCAACACTTAGCAACTTTTATTAAAGTTCTCTGAAACATTGTCAGTCAACATTACAATTAAACAAAACAAAACAAAGGCTAATGCCTTGAATTTTCTGGTAAATTTAAGTGTACAACAGAAAGTGGGAAAGTTTAAGTGCCACTCAGTGTCTTCTGGACTGGGCGACTCTTTGCAGTGCTAGTGTGACCAAGTTGGACTTTCTCTATAAAGAAGGCCTTGCCTCTAAAGTGCTCGATAATGCCACCTGGTGATTCACTGGGTTTACCATGATACACGGGGTTTAGATGTAGAATACCTATAACACCTAGATTGAGACAAGAGTGTTCTCCTGCGCAAATAAGCTTGTAAAGATGACAGAGGCATGGTATTTCAATATAAACAAAAAAAGGCTTTACATGACTCTCAGATAGCAGCAATGTGATGCCCTATTAAACACTTCCAGCCCAGACCTTCGATGGCCAACCAGCATACATGCCATCCGGTACCATCTGCCGAAATCGTAGGACACCTTTTACAAGTTATTTCACTGAGAATAAGTATACTGAGGTTGCAGGAGCCAAGACAGTCAAGGGTCTCCCCTGGCCTACCTGCTGAGCCTGTTTTATACCGAGAGCTAAAGCATGGTAGCCACTTACAAGCTAACTGGAGGCGAGTCCAAGAAGGAGGAAGCTATAGTGGCTGCAAAAGGACATATTGCACTGGTTACACTAGCATTAGCTATGTTAGCTAGTGGATGCCGTTTCAGATGCCGTGCCGAATGCTGGTGCTGTTACTGTGCTTTAACACCGACTTGCAGGTTGTGCAGGTCACAGTGCTGCTTGTGTGTCTAGAATGAATTATCTCCACACATGCAATTTTGTGTCTGTCTTCTCTGTAGCATGTCTCTCGTCCTGTTGTGGTCTTGTGTTTAGATTTCCCTTGCAGCAACTTTACCGCCCTTTTTATAAAGGGACTATAGTAATTGTTAAACCAAGGAACACGTGTCACAGAGAGAGAAAAAGAACAAATGACTAATCAACTTCTCTCAGGGGGCATCCTACTTCTCTCAGGGGGCATTTTAAAAAAGTCAAAATAAACAAATAAAAACATTGCATAATGTTCCACTACTTTCATATGTACTTGACCAGCATAGAACTATGAACTCATGCTGTATAATCAAGTGTATATGCATCCATAAGTGTATATACAAGTCTTAAGCCACAACTTATTTCTTTATATTTTGTTTTGAATCACCTTGTTGGTGAAAAAAGTCCAGTATAAATGCGAATAAAGCCTTTTAGTATCCATCAGATGTTAATTTCAGGGGCATTTAAGCGCATATTGCTATCACATCGAAGCATGTTTTGTGCATGATAATGTGATCTTGAAGGGTCCCAGGAACCGTGGAGAGAGCTTCTTAGACTCCGTGTTCAGGTTGATGTGTCGTGATGAGAGGTAGACTCTTTCACCTATGTGGAACAGTCATCTCGGAGGGTGCCGCCGACGATGCTGAGTGGTTTAGGGATGTTGGCTCTGGTGATGGCTCGACGGGCTTGGTTCCACAGTCGGCGGCACCTGCGGACCAACGCTTGGGCAGACGGGACTTCAACCTCTGGCTCCTGGTGTTCGAACATGGGCGGCTGAAACCCATGACAGACCTTAAAGGGCTGAGGCCAGTGGCAGATGTAATCATCAGGTTGTGGGATAGCTCCGCCCACAGGAGAAAGTCTGCCCAGGAGCGCTGACGCTCCACCATGAAACACAGAAGGAAGCACTCCAGCTGTTGGTTGGCCCACTCTGTCTCGGATGGTAACCCGACGACAGACTGGTGGTGGTTTGTACCAGATGGCAGAAGGCTCGCCAGAACTTCGCCGTGAACTGGGGCCCTCTGTCCAAGATGATGTCCTTGGGGAACCCATGCAAATGGACTACATGCTCTAAGAGGAGTTCAGCTGTTTCCTTAGCTGAGGGGAGTCCGGGAAGGGTCGCCAGATGAACAGTCTTGGAGAACCTATCCACGATGGTAAGGATGGTGGTTTTCCCCCGAGACACAGGGAGACCCGTTACGAAGTCCATCGCGATATGGGACCAGGGACCACGAGGGACTGGAAGAGGATGGAGGTCACCAGGAGGTGATGTGTTTGGGTTTTTGGCACGGGCGCAGATAGAACAGGCCAGCATGAACTCCTTAGCGTCCTGATTGATAGAGGGCCACCAAAACGCACGTTTAAGGAGGGAGAGAGTGCGAGTCACCCCCAGATGGCTGGCCACAGCTGATGAATGAGCCTCCCGGCGGACATTAGTGGGCACATAGAGTTTTCCAGTCTGAGACTCGGGGGGCAGAGCCTCCAAGGCCTGTTCACGGTGCACCCTCTCTTCTAACCCCCACCGGAGCGGAGTGATGATGATCTCCGGAGGCAGGATAGGCGCGGGATCCGCCTGGGGACTCTCAGCCTGGACTTTGCGTGAGAGTGCGTCAGCCAGGGTGTTCTTGGACCCCGGGTGGTATGAAATCTTAAAGCAGAACTGTTCAAAAACAATCCCGCGCCTGCCTGGCATTGTATATTTTCGCCTGGCGAAGGGTGGTGAAGTTCTGATGGTCCGTCCAGACGGTGAATTGGTCACTGTTGCCTTGGAGCCAATGACGCCATTCCTCCAGGGCCCACTTGATGGCAAGCAACTCACAGTCCCCCACCCCGTACGGTCACTGCGTGGGATTGAATGTCCTGGAGAAGAAGCAGCAGGGGTGTTGCTTCCTATCTGGACCTTGCTGCGAGAGGACGGCTCCTACGCCCACATCGGAAGCATCCACCTCGACAACGAATGGTTTATCTTGATCCGGGTGAATGAGAATTGGAGCTGAAGTGAATAGATGACACAGGAGTTGGAAGGCGGAGATGGCTTCACGAGTGAGGCTGAAGGGTCCGGTCTTGGGCTTGGTGAGAGCAGTAAGAGGTGCCACAACCAAACTGAAGCCCAGGATAAATCGCCGATAGAAGTTGGCGAACCCCAGAAAACGTTGCAGCTGTTTAAGCGATGTGAGTAGGGGCCACGAAGGCACAGCCTCCAGCTTCTGGATATCCATGGCTACCCCCTGGGAGGAGATGACAAAACCAAGGATGGTAATGGAGTGCTGGTGGAATGCAAATTTTTCCAGCTTGCAGAACAGTTGATGGGCCAGCAACTTTTTTAAAACTGCCCTGACATGCTGGATGTGCTCCTCTAAATTGTTGGAATAAATCAGTATATCGTCCAGGTAGGCGAACGCCCACCTACCCAGCATGTCGCGAAGGACGTCGGATATGAACTGTTGGAAGACGGAGGGGCCGTTACATAATCCGAATGGCATCACGAGGGTTTCGTAGTGGCCGGTTGGGGTTATGAAGGCCGTCTTCCACTTGTCTCCCTCTCTGATGCGGATGAGGTTGTACGCGCTCCGGAGGTCCAGTTTGGTGAAGATCTTAGCACCAGAGAGAGAGTCCAGGGCAGTGTTTATGAGTGGAAGCAGATGACGGTTCTTGATGGTGACGTCATTCAGCCCCCAATAGTTGACGCAGGGACGGAGGCCCCTGTCTTTCTTCTTAACGGATGGTTCCGTGGTGGAACCCCTCGGTGATGTATTCATCCATCGCCCACTGCTCCTACGATTGCTAGATCGTAGGGGCGATGAGGTGGCAGCTTGGTGGCGTTCGTCTTGCTGAAGACACCTGCCAGGTCACGATACGGGACAGGAACGGCCTCCAGGTTGACATCGGAGGCCTCGGACTCCCCTAAGCACGTCGCCGGAATGCAAAGTTCACTGCAGATCAGTCCCCATTGGAGAATTTTCTGATGTGACCAGGAGATGATGGGATCGTGACGCACCAGAGGAGGAGAGGTGAGGTGACTGACGTAAAACTGGAGGGATTTGGTGTGGGACTCGATAAACATGGTGATGGGTTTGGTGACAGAGTGAATAAGGCTGGTGGAAAGGGGACGACCATCAACGGCTGTTATTTTGCACCTCCGTCGAGTCCCAACTGGATAGCATAAGCGCGATCAATGAAATTACCAGCTGCCCCAAATCAACAAAGGCGGAGGTTCTGATCAGTTTGTGACCCAGAAGGAGACTCACCTGAACGATGAGTCAGGAAACGGATAGTGGGCAGGAGGTGCGAATCAGCAGACCAAGTGAGTGCCTCCCCCTCTTTACTTGGTTGACCCGTTTCCCGGGCGGAGAGGTGGTGATCGGGGGAGGCGCAATAGGCACAGAGACCTTCGCGGAACCATCGTTCCTTCTCCATTGCCGACAGGGAAGTGCACCCTAACTGCATTGGTTCCCCGGCTCCACTGGAATGGGCCTCTGAGATGGGTGGTGGTGTCCGGTGAGCCGGGGCCATTGGCACGTAAAAAGTAGGTTCCGTGGGACGAGTCCGCGAGCGAGGCTTGGGAACACTCGCGAGGCGCAGTTCCACTTGCAGACACATCCAAATAAGCCCCTCGAGCAACACCGGCAGCTCATGTGCCACCAGTTTATGCTTCAACTTGGAGGAGAGTCCCTCATAATAGGCGGTGCACAACGCCGTGTCACTCCAAGTCGTTTGCACCACCAGCGTGCAAAAATCGTCGGTGTACTGGCTCACCGGACGATCCCCCTGGCGAAGATGGTAAATTCGGGAATCAACCACCACCTCCCTCTCAGGATGCTGGAAGGCGAGCTTGAGTTGTTTCACAAACTCAGCATGGGCGGTCTCGCTGTCAGATCCGATGACTGCCGCTGCCCATTCCGCTGCGTACCCGGTAAGGAGGGAAGTGAGCAGGGCTATGCGGCTTCGGTCAGTGGGATAGCGCTGCACCTGTTACTCAAAGAGTAGGTTCAAGTTAATAAGAAAAACCTCACACTCCCCATCCTTACCGTTCCATTTATCCGGAAGGGCAATCTTGGGAAGTGGAGCTGTGGTCACGACGGCCGGAGCCGGAGGGGGTGGAGAGGCAGCCTGTGGAGCGCTAGGTGCCCCAGCTGAAATCTGTTGCAAGGTCTGTTGCAGGTTGGCGACCTCGGTGCGAAGACCAGCCGTCTCCGCACGTAGAGCCGCCATTTCCTGCTTCAGCCCCACAATTTCATTCATCTGCTGGGTCACCATCTCACACAGCTGTTTCTTCTCCTCTAGGGTCCAGGACACTGACATTCTGTCACGAGGGAGGTCCGAACGATAGGTGAACTGTGCCCACTTTGTAGCACAGTGGAAGAGCTTAAGCGCGAGAAACACGGATAAGCCGGTAAGCCACACAGTTATTCTCAGAACACTCCTAAGGGAGTTCACACCAATATGAACCCTCGCTCTGAACACACACACTGATAGGTATTTAAAGAGACTCTGAGGAGTCAGAGTACTCATGGTACCAGAAAAATGAGTCAAGAGTTGAATCAAGATGACACGGGGCATGAAAGTTCAATGTCAGTGTGCAGACTGTCACTTATTTCCTGTTTATATACCTGACATGAGTCCCCCTCTCCTGGGGACCTACAACTACATCCTGTTCCTTGCTGTCCCTGGTCGCACATCGCAATGGACTTTGTCACTTGCCTGCCAGAGGTGTGGTCCTCCTGCTCTTCTATTGGTAAGATTTATTTATTTTTTTTTGCCATACGAAATAACTTTAAGGCTTGCAGGAATTCTCAAAAGTATCACATGAAGACAATTAGACAGGGTCCAGCTTTAGACCCCAACTACCCATAAAATGTTTTGTTTCGGGATGTTGGTGCTAAAATAAAAACAAAGAAAAAAAGGTTTTAAACAGGAAAAAAACTCTGGCAAATGTTTTTAGCTTCAGAGTAATTTGTTGTGTGATGCTGAAACTGCATACAAGGAATATGACTGTTCCCATTTAGCCTAAGGAGGAGCATTTCTCTGAAACTGCCAAACCGTTCCAAGGACCCTCTGTCAGAATGGAATACTGACTCTATGTTAACCCAACTCAGGTCATGTTTTAATCATTGCCTTCTGTAAAATATGCATGTTTTAAGCAAAAGGTCAGTATGCAAAGGCCAGAAATGCAAGTAAAAGTCAATAGGTCACTGTATAGCAGTCTATAAATGAAGGAAGTGTAACACAGCCCACCGATTTTTGTACTGCAAATTATTCCAAGCATATTATTGTCCTTGGCTCTTATAGGGTCAATGAAAGCCACCTATAAATGCATATGTTTTTCTATTTCTTCCAGGCTAACTCCACCCTTGGTTGAAGACTCAGCATTACGGTCAATCAAAAAACAGCTTCCAAAACATGCACATTTTTACACATTAGCCACAAGAATCAATTCGCTCTATTGATTTTACAGCTCTACTTTTTCCTCCTGGTTATCTGCCACACTTCATCTGCCAAGAGGCTCCTGGAATACTGTTAAGGCACCGAGAAACATCAATCCAGTAATTCTCTAAGGTTTAATTACGACTACCTCTGCCTTTTTTCCCCTGTTTAAAGAGCAACTGAATGGAAGGTTGTTGGGGCAGGAGAGGATTCATGTTATCCTTAACCAGTACATTCAGTTCTTTACTCAGGAGAAGTTGAGGCCCTGAGGTGGTACCCAAAGAACAAAAGAAAACTTGTCTTCATAAATGTTGACTCATCAGTCTGCTCATAAATGTGATTTGCTCTGGCTGTGTGTGTGGTCTATTGAATGAGTGTATGCTCTAAAACTAGTGATCTGACACTCAGGAGACCCCTCAGGGTCCTCTGGGCCTCCATAGATGACCAAATGATTACTGGGAACTGAAAAAGTGCATGTTTAGTCCATCATAATTTAAGAGAATAGACATGTTCTTTGAATTAAACTCTACTATAATTTTATTATGAACTAAGGAGAGTACCAAGTGGTTTCTAAATACAGCCAGAGATAAGCTTTTCATGCAGCTTTTCAATTAATTGTTTTTAAATAGCATTGTAATTTGGATTCTGCAGGAATAATCTTAGGTAACTGGTTACAAAAATACTTTGAGAGATATTGTGTTTTATACAATATTCAGTCAAATGTGATTTTTCTCAACCAAGATGAGCAAATAATCACCAGACTTTCAACAGAATGCATACATACAGCCCTCTGTCCCCCAAACATAGATTAAGTTGTGGTGGTTTACCACAATGTCAACACTGTCTACCATATATTGGTTTTCGTTTTTTTATTTACTATTTAAAATGGTTAGAGCTGTGCATTGATTCACTCAGTAAAACCAAGTATGCCTTTTTTCCACCACACCTCTCCAGTTGATAGCCTCTAGGATACATAGCGGCTAGTCAATAGGTCAATATTTATTGACAGTTTGTGCAAGACAGTTAATGTGCAAGATCTCACACTCATGTCTGCTGCATACCACCACCATCACCACCATCATCACCACCACCACCTATCAAACAGACACCTTCTGTCAAATTGGATTGTAGTGTAACAGGATATATAAAGGGAATATATAATTTTATTAATTAAGCAGGCAGGGACCAATACTCAGTGTGTTGAATTTTACTCTTTGCTTATAGCAAACTGTTCCTAAAAAGGCTATTACTGTTACAGATCATTTTACATGCATTTTTGTATTTTCAACAGATAAATTACTTTAATCAGGTGTATTGTAATCAAATACATTTCACACACCTGTATTTTGTAATGAGCAAATGTTTATAATTTTGACCATTTAGACTCCTACAGGTTAGAATTTTTAGTGTTTGACTTCGATTAGCTATCAGCATAATTTAAAACTAATTTTAAAAATGTAAATAATTAAAAAATTGAGACTATTTAAAAAATAGTCACTGTTTTGGGATAAGTTGCTCCAATAAATGAAACAACTAAGAAAATTGAGTCACTTGCACTGAAGATTTCCCCAGAGAACCATCTATATCCCTACTAAAGCCAATTTTATGTGCAATAATAGACTCAGCATAGAGATCCTCGCACTTGTAGATATTTGTTTACAAAGTAGAAGGTCAACCTGGACCACAAACTACTGTGCATCTGTCAGTACCCCACACCAAGCCCTGTTTTTTACAGAAGGCTATTTTTAGTCCAGTCGCTTCAATCACACAATCATTTTTTTTTATTTACAAGACATTTTGTATGTAATCACTTTGTAATCACTCCCTTGTCATTTATTCTTTAACTAGGCCATACATGTTCACCCTCAACGTATTCCAATTATAAATCAAAGCTTGAGTGAATAATTCATGGAAAAACACTTCTTTCTAGTGTTTGAACCAACATCTCTTGATATTACCCCCTACTGACCCCAGACTGCAGCTGAATGATGATGTGCGTGATGAAATGATGTCACTGTCCAAACAAATGTGTCCTTCATTAAGGAAATTCCCTCGCATGGAGCAGCACAGACCTCTGCAGAAGTCATAATGCAGTATGTGTCTTTCTGTGGTTACTGTTATCATGCAAATACACACAGAACTGTGTAGTCAGGGCCGCTGCTGGCCAAATGGGTGCCCTAAGCAGAAATGGACTTTTGTGCCCCTCCCCCAAATATTACAGAAGTAAAAATAAAATAATAATAAAATACTGTAGGGGCCAAAATAGAACTTATCCAAATAAAAGTAAATACATAAATAAATTGTATCATTTATAAATTACAATTGTAGCTCTACAGCAAAAACACACTTTTACACTTTAAATAAA
>JBBIGB010312496.1:0-10676 GCA_037577075.1 Alestopetersius hilgendorfi | reverse complement strand
AGACCCCCCCCCCCAACTCCCTTTTCCCACTCAAAGAGACAGCTGGTCCTGATCTGTTACGTAATGTTGTTTTACTGAGTGACAATGATTGCTTCTGATCATAAAATGGCAGTAGGTGTTGGATGCGTCTGTACTGTTATCAGTGTCAGTTCAAGCGACTGATCTCATTTTGATCGTTTTCTCACAAACAAAACATGTCAGTTTTTGTTTCTCAATTTTGGGAAATGCATTAAAATTGGAACATTTGAATCCAGAATGGACCCTTGCATAAGAAAGCTACTCTGTGATGAAGAAAGGGCTCTGGGCTAGGAAAGAAAACTGGCCCATGCACACCACCCATTAGTTAAGTACACATGAGTCTAACTGTCTTTACGAGCACTGGGCATTTTTCTCCGCTCTTTGTTGCTGAGGGGGGAGAGCAAGGCAGGACACACGTTTTGCTCTCACTGTTTCTGGACTGTAGTCAAGGGCTGCCAAATGGGATATATATTTCAGTCGGGAGTCAGACATGGGGGGAGAGTGGGGAGAAGGTGGGAGGCAGCCAGCACTGTAATGCAAAGCATATTTATTGGAAGAAAAAGGTCCCTAGGACCTACTGTGCTTACCCACACAAAAACCAGAGCAAAGAGGTTGAAAATGTAAACACATTATGTAAAACATAGTTCCGTTTCAAGACAAGCAGCAACGTAAACCATATTTACAGTGGTTCCCTTTTTTTTTCTCCAGACAGTATTTAACCTCTAAATAGACTTACATAACTCCGGGGTCTAGCTTTTTTTTTATCTTGCTCATGAAGAGACATGGCCTTTTGCATTCAATAATGGTTTAAAACGAAGTGGATATTTACATCAGCTAATGTTTAGCCTCTAAATAAACCTATATGACCCTCATATTTTTTTCTTACTTGCTCTGGAAGAGATATAGCGCTTTTTTCTTCCATATTAACAAAGCTCCAGACAACATTTAGTTTCTAAATGAGCCCTTACACAAACCTGCCTGATCTCCAGGCTTTCTTTTTGGATAGACATAACTTTACAGCCTTCATTGTATCTTTAAGACAAACTGGATTTTAACAATAGCTTGATTTTAAAAATGACAAATTGTTTTGTTTTTAACTTGCTTCTAATCTGCCCTAAATCATCGCTGGCCACATGATCATAGTTGGGCACTTTAAACATGTTTAGACCCTCTCAATGCTCATGTGTGTGGAGCCCATATCACAATCATTGGGTCATAAATTACAGATGTTGTCACATCTGCCTAGGTGCTGTTTGATGGACCATTATGTCTTTCACATCTACTAAGGCATTTGCTCACTGTCCACTTAGTTCTACTTTATTAAGCAAAGGAGGAGAGTGCAATTTCACATGCAAGTGATACAAAAGCATTCAATTCCAAAATTCAGTGAACAGAGAAGGTCTTTTGTCTTTTGGTCGCAGCTTCATTCCTATAATTACTACAGAGTGGTTTCTCATTACTTGCTCAGTGCTTGACATGCTTAGCACTCATCCACCGCCTGGATCAGAGATCAATGCTTGTTAAAAGTGTGGAAATGCATTCTTCAAATGTTAAATGCACTTAATAATGATATAGGATTACTAGATTAATAGCTGGACTAATGGAGTGTCCTGGAGCAGAGAGGACATAGAAGGGAAGAACAGATGAGAGAGGCAGAAAACTTCTACTGGTCTTAGTAGCAGTAAACGCTGCAGAACATGTGGTAAAGATTTTGGTAGTGGAACAATTCACAAGCTATGGCTTTGCCTTGGCTCTGGAAGCCAGAAAAGCAAGAAACGTTCTGCCAGACTGAAAGTAGAGAGTGATTCAGATGTTATACAACTGCTCAATCAATGCATCAGAATTATACTAACTGAAAGAAATCCAAGAGGTGTGGGTAAACCCTGTTCCAGGTACTCCGGTTTCTTCCCACAGGCATGCACATTTTGCAAAATGCTAAAATTGCCCCTGGTGTAAATATCTGCGAGTGTGTTTGTCTGTCGACTTTGTGATGGACTGACCAGTCCAGGGTGTGTCTACGACTTTTGTCCTATGACTGTTAGGATGGGCTCTGGCTCACACCACGACCCTGGTTAGGGATACGTGGTTTGGCTAAAAAATGGATGCATATGTAAAATACCTCTACCTTTAAAACCCTCCCCATGTAAATGAAGGTATAACCAATATTCATGGGCTATTTTGTAAAAGCAGAGGTTCTTTATACACTGATCAGTCATAACATTAAATGCACCAGTCCCATTCTGGCTCTGAACTGTCAAGGCATAGACTCCACAAAACTTCTACAGGTGTGATATGGAACCTGGAACCATGACTTGAGCAGCAGATCCATTCAAGTCATGTAAGTTGAAAGGTGGACCTCCATAGAGTGATGGAGTGTCCCTCACATCCCACCGATGCTTGAACAAATTGAGATCTGAAGAATGGTATCAAACCTCATACCATTCCTGAACAGTTTTTACTTTTGGTCGGTACCAACCTTTGTATACCATAAGACCCAGATGTCTAGCCATTACAATCCAGTCCTTGTAAAAGTTGCCTAGACACTTACGCTTGTCCATTTTTCTTGCTTTAAGTTTTCTTTCTGTCTAATATATACCACCCTTGACAGGTGCCATTGTATTGAAACATTCAGTTATTCTCTTCTTCTGTCTAGTGTTTCAATGTTGTGACTGATCAAGGTATAAAATAAGGACAACTCAAAGAATGCTCAAATACTTAAATGGTCCATTACATGTTCAAATGGCTCGTATCACTAATGGAAGCTTTGTTATTTTGAAATAATGAGCAGCATCAAAAACAGTTCCACTATTAACCATAGAACCTGATTTTGGTACTTTATAGAAAAGTGATAGCTGCTTATTTTCTCTGAAACATTTATTTATGCATTTATAGCAAGCACTGTTCAAATCATGTTACAGATGTAGGTGTAACATTAAGAGTCTAGCCCAGGGACTGTTATAACAGAGTGCACAAACAAAGTGAAACAAACCCTGTAGCATGGACGGCAGCAGGATCACCCACTTTGCTACACCAAGAAAACCTTTGTGGTACTATTTCAAGTGGTATTTGTTTTATGCTGTTAAACAATATATGTGATGAAATGCTTGACAAGTCTTCGGTGGTCAGGGGCACTGTGGAAAAAAGGAAGGAAGCACAGTGATGAGTTCCATCCCTGCAGAGTATCAGAGCTTGGTAGCTACAGTGTGCATCCGAGTAAAATATGAGTCCTTGTCTTGAGCTCGTAAATTGCCAAGCTCATTTTTTCCACAAATCAGATGGGGTGGATGAAACATAAACATTTAAACTCTACTACAGTCTAAATCTTGCATCTGACAACGCGTCTCACTTGTGGTCGAATGAATTATCTGAAAGCCACTGAGGGAAGCTGTTGCTGAAAGATAAAACTAACCACGTCTGGGCAGCAGATACCTTGATGAAAAAGAATCATAGACCAGGAGAGCTTTGTCACGTTGTTATAATATGTTGAAGGTTCTGAGAGTATGAAGGGTCTCTGGGATTCCCTAAAAGGTACTCTCTATAAGGAAGCTGACCCAAATAACTATAGCCCTTAACCATACACAGATGCAGCAAGCCACCAGCAGCCATGAGAAGAACAGTTATTTGCAATGTTACAGAATTGGACAAGGGATAGTTGTACTATCAGGCAGTTATTTCCATTCCACTGAAATCTAATTTTGTCACTTCCTTGGAAAGGCCAGGAATGCAACAGCTGTGCACATCTACGGCTTCTTTCCAAAATCTCAAGCAAGAAATGTTGCAATTATTGCTGTAACTTTCAAAAAAATTATTTTTTAGGAAATTAATTGATATTTTGATTTTTTTTTAGCAAATTAAAATTAAACTAAACATAAAAATATATATAAAATTGTGTTTAAACAATAAATTAATTGAACAACTGAACAAAAAGGTAACAACTGATTTGCCAATGTTTGGTGGTCCTGGAGAGCCAGTGCCCTGCACAGTTTAAGGGTTCTCCACCTCAAACACATTCACTAAACATGGCAACATGGTTCTGAGCAGGGAAATCACCAAAATGTGCTAGACACCGGTCCTCCAGGACTGGAGTTCAACACCTGTGGTTTAGATGGTCTGCATGCACTCAAGTGTTCTTATTTTTTGTTTTCCAGATAGCCGGCTCAAAATTTTTGCAAGTCCTGGGGACACTGTCACCCTGCCATGCCGGCTGAACCGTGAAGCTGGCTTCTCTTTTGGTGGAATGGGAAACAGAATCAAGTGGACCAAGATAGAGGGAAACCAAAATGAAGCTGATGTGCTGGTCTCTATGGGCTTTCATAAAGTCAAATATGGACGCTACCAAAACCATGCCCAACTCCAGGAGGCTGATGAAAATGATGCTAGCCTCATTATCAACAACATACAGCTGGACGACTTTGGCATGTACAAGTGTGAGGTCATCAATGGCATGGACGAGACCATTGCTGAAGTCGAGATTCGAATGAATGGTAACTTGTCTTGGTCTATAAGCTTATTTTCTATAAGAAAATATGGGTTGGGTAGACTAGAAATGTGAGTTTTGCAAGTTGCTAAATTAGAGGTTTTTTTTGTGGAAAAAAAACTGTTCATTTTTTGTAGCTAGCAAAACACAAAACCAACCAAACTAAATGCTACAATTGTCAACCCTACTTTGAGATTTTCATGTTGCTGAATGAATGTTGTTTTTTGTTGAAAATCTCTTGGTTATATATTTGGATCACACATATTTATGCCCCTAGCAAATACACAAAACCAACCAAATCAAATGCTCAAATTTGAGTCAAAGAAGATATTTTTACTGTTGTTCTTTTAACAATGGTATTATATTCCTTGCATACAAATTAGTTTACTATGAACAGCAGACCATGTCTTTTTTTCTTGCCCTTGGCCAAGACCACATTTGCACACATGGCACTAGAACAACAAGGGGGATTGATTCAAGCAAGCGTAATGCCTGGCCGTAATGAAAACAGGCTGCCACAAATGGACATTGTTAGTATTGGAACACTGAAGTGAACAATGAAAAGCCTCAGTCCTACAAGTGATTATTTCTATGATTGAATCAAAGGCCAGATGGTCTTTTGTTTCTTAGTTCTCTGATATTTGATATACATGGCCAAGGTCTACACGGAGAGCTCAAAAGTAATGTTTTTGCTTGCTTTTTGCTTCCTGGCTCAGCAGTGATTCAACAGTGATGCACAGTCATCCAAGTCTATGGCTTTTTATTCTTGCCCATCAATCCTGTATCTGCTATTCATTACACTCCAAAGGTAACCTATTGGTTTGTGTAACCTAACCTATATGTAAGGAAAATGGATTTATCACATGTCAGTAATGACTTGAGAGCAAAGGAGTCACCATAAAAGACCCACTGCTGTAAGTGGATATGTGTCTTTTATTGTGATGAAGTGTCATGCCTTTGCTGAATTAAACCAAGTTGAACTTTTCTTTAGGGGAATCATCACTCTCTTCCACAGGGGTTGTTTTCCCATACTCCCCGCGTTTGGGGCGTTATAACCTGAACTTCCATGATGCTGAGGCGGCTTGCCTGGATCAAGATGCTGTAGTGGCCTCTTTCACCCAGCTCTACCAGGCCTGGAAAGGTGGTCTGGACTGGTGCAATGCTGGCTGGCTGAGTGATGGAACCGTGCAGTACCCTATCACCAACCCCAGAGAGCCCTGTGGAGGGAGGAAGGTTGGCGCAGGACTGAGAAGCTACGGTCGACGTGACAAGTCCAGCAGCCGCTTTGATGTCTTCTGTTTTACCACCGGCCTCAATGGTGAACAAAGCCATCCAATTTCCATTCCACTCTTTACTAGCTAGGGCGTCTTAGGCTTGACTAGTACATTAATCCCTATGGGCCGGCAAGAAAGAATGCATTACGCAAAGCTTAACGTGTGTGTGTAAGCATAATTTGCAATGATTACTATACAATATACATTTAGTATTATTTGCCCAAATGCTGTTTAGGGATTTAAAGGAGAAAACCTTAAAGTAGGATCAAGTTTCTCTCTCACATAGACGTTACTAAATATTCCATAGTACTAAAGAATATAATGAGACTGAAGAGGTTAACATGTTCCACATCTTTTGATTCACAGGAGAAGTCTTCTTTGTGGACCGGAAGATGAGCTATACTGACGCTCTACAGGCCTGCCAAAATGACGG
Organism: Alestopetersius hilgendorfi; assembly: GCA_037577075.1. Lineage (NCBI taxonomy): Eukaryota > Metazoa > Chordata > Actinopteri > Characiformes > Alestidae > Alestopetersius > Alestopetersius hilgendorfi. Next base: position 4,474 of record JBBIGB010312496.1, on the reverse strand, counting down.
AGCTGAGCTTGCCAAGGTTGGGCACATGTTCGCTGCCTGGAAGCTGCAGGGGTATGATCGTTGTGATGCCGGCTGGCTGTCAGATGGCAGTGTCCGGTACCCCATCTCCCGGCCCAGGATGAAGTGCAGCCCGACGGAAGCTGCCGTCCGCTTCATTGGCTTCCCCGACAAGAAACACCAGCTCTATGGAGCCTACTGTTACAGAACCAAGCAGTGAGGGTCAATATCGCTTTAGCTCATAGAGCAATCAATGAGCAGCAATAAACAAGCATCAAATCTGAAACCTGCACAGTCAATTAGCATGAACTAGCATTAAAACTGTGATCATCTTCAAACTCTAAAGCAATGGATTTCAACTCTGATTCTGGAGTGTCTCTACCTTTCACATTTTATTGTTTTCCCAGTTCTACCACACCCACTTCAGTTCAATGGTAGCTTGGTAAATTCATCGAGTTGTAGGATGAGGTGTGTCAGAGTGAGGAACACAGTAAAATGTGCCAGGAAGTTGACTTTTCAGTACCAGAGTTGGGGACCACTGCTCTAAAGGAAGATAAAACTGTTTCATACTGTAACATTCCAGACATGTATTGCAAAATGCAGTGATTCAGTTATTACACATTCTTCTTCGTATTCATTTCTGCTGGTCGCTCTTTGATTTTCTTCCACAGTGTGGCAACACACTCTTTTCAGCTGCCATTTTCATTACATTCGCTGAATCTGTCAAGTAAATACAGTATAGTAATCAAAAAATGAAAACAATACCTTACAAATCTAAGCCTTACTAGATTTTTTTGGAATGACTTGACCACTGTTAATTGTGAAGCCAAAATCCTACTTTGCAGTATATAAAATGCTCGTTTCTTTCTTTTTTATGTTGTTGTTGTTGCTTGAACGCTGACCACATTTGAATTATGATATATAAGGTGCCGCAAACTGTCACCAGATGTGGTAACTAAGTGGTTATCTTTCTTTTCCCCCTTAAGAATCTGAATTTGATCTTCTTTGTGTTTGTCTCCATGTTATATTAGCGCCCTGATTTGGGGAAAATCACTTGTTTCTCAGCCCCTATCCTTAAAGGAGAGGGCTGAGGACCTCTGACAGGTCCAGTTTTTAATAGTGATAATGGCCTGTAGTAGACTAGGGCAATAGTTTTGTTCAGATGTTTTCTTCCCATGTGGCAAATTAGTCTAATAGTGTCATATCACAGCTGGCCAAATTTCTTTAAAGTAGGACGGTCTGACAAGCTGCTGGCGATGCAATGGATCTTGGATTATTACAGAGAACTGCAAATGCAGTTACATTGCATCCAGAGGCACATGAAGTCTTCAATAGGACCCAGTTGCTTACTCGCAACAGCACTAAGAGAGATTAGCTTGAGCCTTACTGTTGCGTAACTGAGGGTCCAAACATAATATTGTTTGCAAGACTTGGTTTTACAACGCCACCTGCTCATGAGAATCTCCTAAGCAGAGAGAAAGGAGCTATAAAACATATTTACTATTGTCATTCTTAGGTTTGAAGAGATTTGGCAAGCACAGTTAGAAGCATGGTGGACTTGATAAATTGCGATTCCTAAGTTGCCATCTCCTGCCTTTGAGAGCCAGACTATGTTATGCATTTGTTTTATCTGATTCTATTGACAAGTGGGTTCGTCCATGAGATTAGATGAAAACTCAACAGTATTATTCTACTTTGTATCACAGAAACCACAATGCACATGCACACTTTCTGCTTCTTTTTTTATATATATATATAAAAAAAATCATTTTGTGCACAAAGCATCACTCAGTTGAAACCTTGTTGTACTCTAAATTGCAATGTACTTTTCAATAAACTCTCCGAATGGAAAATAAACACCCACAAAATGGAACGGCTGATGGATGTCTTAATTTGATTCATTGGTAAGCTGTGGTTGTAATTGTCTTGCAGCTAGTAAGTGCCTGCAGGTCCAGGCCAGTGCTGACTATGCAGTATGTGTTGTGCTATGACTGCCAGCATTGTTCAAGAGGGCTCTTTTTATAGTGCCAAAAAATTACCAAGGTAAAAATGCACACAAGGAACAGCTGCTATGTTGTAGTGCCTAGCTCGTTCTGAAAAGAGCCATGGTCATTAATTTAATTTTATTTATACATAAGTGTGTGCGTGAGAGAGAGTGTGCGTGTGTATGCTTGGGAACAGTAGCCCTCCCTCACCAGGGCATGCCAAAACTGCCATGTATCTGTGATATTACGCTCTCACTGACCGTTATATAACCACTTCGTAAATCCGTCCTCACCACCTCCCCTACTCAGCGCCCTGGAATCCACTCTGGGATCCTCATGGAAAAATCAGTTCAAATCCTCTAAGGCCAAATTTTCAAATAATCAGTTACAGCGAATGGAAATTTGATCTTCTGCTGTTCTCCTTGGGCCGTCATCAATTAAACGTTTGAAAGCGCCACTACTGACTCATAGCCGTGTTTGCAAGTCTTAACCTGATCCCTTGATCCACTGATTTTTCCAGGGTCAGCTACATATTTTCTAAACATGTTTTCAAAACAGCTGGGCCGTTTAAGATTGTAGTGACACGTTTATACAATCTTGACCTGGAACGAATGCAGTGTCCTAAAAGTGATCTAATATGTGACTTCAATGATAGGTTCATTTCATTTTCACTTCAGAGAAGCAAAAGCGTTTCTTACATTTGAAACACTTTTCTGCATGACGAACGCCAGGGGTTCACATAATAAACATGCACTCAAAATGAAAAGAGAAAGAGTTGTGCGAGAATAAGAGCAGACAGAGAAAGGGGCACTCAGGCTGCATTTGGGTTTTCTTGATGCACCCTCCAAAGGTTACACAATCACACATATTGAGCAAAGGAGAAAATGAAACAGATTTGTTTATTATACTGTCTTCTGTTTTCCATGTTGCCCAGCAGCAGTTCCACAGCTGATTCCCTTTCCATTTTTCTGCCCAAAATGTAACTGTCAACAAACTAGAGGAGCTAAAAGATTTTCTAACTTGATGATTTAAGAGCAATTCATTTAAGCCAATAGACTGTGCAGTTTATAATAATTTAATAATTAATAATTTAATAATTTGCTGACACACCATGTTCTTAGCGCTCTCTCTCTCCCTCTTTTATATACATATATATATATAATTGGTTTAAAAGCAATTACACAGGCATATTAGCTTTTTATACTGTTTGTAATAAGAGCAAATGTTTTTTGGTCCATGTACAATACACTGATGGACACCCTGTGGTCTGATCTAAACAAAATAAAAGAACAGTAATGACAGTAATTTACGATGATTTTTAGACATACTGAACAGTTTTATTTCTGATTTTTCACTGAAATTTTCCTACATCTCCCAGAGTTCATTTGCTTTTTTTTAGTGGGAGTGTGGTCACGTTTCGTCTGCATGGACATCCGTTTTAAAATAACACCACTGGGCTCCATCTGAATAGCTGAATCAAACTTCCTTTCATATCCGCTCTCCTCAAATTTACCTGTTCAGCAGAACGTGGCCTCAATACATACACCGGCGGGGCTCACAGGGAAAGCTCTTAAGAGGTCAAGCTACTCATCAAAGTACAAATTAAGTGCAAATTACTCCCGTGGTGTGTATATGACTGTCAGCTTACCAACTTAAATAATTTTTATGAAGTGCAGACAAAATTGTGTGCACACCCTGTAATCTCTAGCAGGACCCCAGGTAGGGAACCACTGAGTTACAGTAACTACAGCCACTTTCCCTGTCCTTAAATAGCATGGGGCAGCTGGTGGCCTGGTAGTTAGGGAGTTTCCCCTGTGATCGGAAGGCCATAGGTTCAACTCCCAGGACTGTTATTGGCACACTTGAGCAAAGTACCTTTCCCACACACTGCTCCCTGTGCGTCTCCCATTGGTGGCAGCCCCCTGCTTCACTTGCTGAATGGGTTAAACGCAGAGAAAGAATTTCACACTGTGTGCTGTGGTGTGTTTACGTGTGGCTATAAGGGGCCACTTTACAACACTTTGTGTGTTATCGCATGCCAAACATAAATGCTAAATAGTTAGCTTGGTAGTTTACTGGCATTACTCTATCAAATAACTGACGCTATAAAATATTTACACTGAACTGCAAAAAAGATGTATGTGTGAGTTGAATAAAATCCAACTGTTCATCCAACTGTCACTGTTTTAAATACGTGTCATATTTATATGTCAGATGAGCATGCTATGTACTATGTTATTCTGATGGGGTGTGAATGGTGCAAAGCTAAGTTACCTTTTAGATATCAGCCCAGAAACATTTTAAATATCAATAAAATTCATGGCCAGTGATGAAGTTTTGGGGAGGAACTAAAACTGTATGTTCATCTCAGACCTGGAGATATGATGCAATGGCTTTGCCATTTGTGCTTCTCACAGACTGTTGTTTGTGCTTTTCAGATATTGGAGGAATGAACCCTAGGGGTCTCCACTTGCACAAGGCCCTGCACTGTA
>JBBIGB010312486.1:0-10677 GCA_037577075.1 Alestopetersius hilgendorfi | reverse complement strand
TTATTTCCTCCACTGTAAGTGATGAAAAACTGAAAGCAATATTAAATTGCAGAGAAGACAATGGTCTTTTGCTGCCTAGTTTTACAGTAAAGCTCGATATGTACATTCTAATTTATTACAATATGTGCAGTCGCCATAGAAAATGGTGTTTGATAGTGTAGAATACTGTTTTAAACACTTGAAATATACTGGCTTGAACACATTACATTTTTGTAAAAATTCATTTATAGAACTTCATTGCAGTGCATAATTTGAGCCAACAGCTTTACTGTGTAAAATGTCTTAATGAATAGACCAACAGGATTAGCTCCAATTACTTTTATTTATATTGAAAGTTAGGAAAGTTCTTTCCTATAAAGCTACTTTTTGAAACAAGGTTTCGCGCGAATATTCATTTTGCCATAGTATAATGTAATAGATTCATCCAAACGATGGATTCATCCATCACTTGTTTGGACGAGATGAAAATAGTACCAGAGATTTCGGTAGTTTTGCGTCAGATGAAGCCCATCGTCTCCCAAGCACACACACGGCAATGAGAAGAAGAGCAATGAACACTCCTGACAGAGCTGCAAACTTCAGGCTTTCTGAAGAACACGCACAAAGACATGTTATTCCACTAAAAGTGCTGTCCTATTCATAGTGTTAATGAGCGGTCAAAGAGACACAGTCACCACCAAGACATTCCCCAACACAAAGGCCCACAAACATAAATGCTTTAGTAAACATTGAAAACGTGAAGCATCTGGTGACTGTGTGGCTGGGGAAACAACCAAGAACTTGATTTACCTGGTGACTGGACACGGAAACACTGAGGGTCAGAGACGGGGGAGGAAGCAAACTGGGCCACAACGCAGTACTCCTGTCCTGCCACCGGCCTAATGAAGTGCAGTGTCACAGGACTTTTATTAAACACCTCAATGTGAGTCTGGAATAGAAACAAACAAGAGAACAAGCAGAATAACCGACTCATTTTACATTAAGATTTATGTAACTCATTTGAACACTACCACTACATTACATAGCAATATTACATAGCAACATTCTGACAGCTTAATATACGACTTACGGCGAGTACTTCAATCAAAAACAATAATATGTAAATATTTCAAGTTAGTGTTGTCAGTACCTTTTCATAATACTTGCATGAGCCCTGATGACATTTCTTTCATTATTAGATACAGTAGATCAGAATTTCAGTTAAAGTTAATGTTTAAAGAAGAAAACAAAACTAGGGCAGAGTTTGGACACCTGAGTATCAGCTGCATTGTGGTTATTGTAAAGCGTCACTGTGGTATTGAGGACAAGAAATTCGGTGAGGGGACAGCAGCTTAGAGACCCTTCCTCTTCCTCATCTTCTTCATATTCTTCTTCTTCTTCTTCACTTTCGCACGCCACAATAGGCGCACAGGGGAAATCTAGCTGTACAAGTAGCCTGCTCTCCTCCAGAGAGACGGAGACAGAGAGAGGACTGAACCTCGCATTGGCTGCAGCAAGAGAATCTCAAATCACACTCAATGTAATTTAATTGTCAGTGTAACAAACAATTACACTAATAATAATAAAACTACATTATACAATGTGTTAGGCTGGATTAACAAATATGTATTAAGTTCTACATATTGCTCCAAACACTTTATGTATCAGACAGTACTCTCTACATCTGTGTACCACAATTCTATCAGTTTCACTAGAATAGCTTGTTGCTGTTTGAGTTTGACAAGAGTTTGACAAAGATTTTTCATGTTTAAACAAATGTCCTGGCTGTTCAGCGTAAGCAGGGTAGAGTGTGATGCACACTACATTTCTAAGTTTACCATATCTCTGCCCTGCTAGAGCTTCCCTGGTCATCTGTAAGCGTGCATAATTCATTTGGAGTGAAAAAAAAAAAAATACTTCACATCTGGCAGTCAGATGAATGAATGCGTTTGCTGAACGCTACCTGCCAGAATGAAGAATGCAAACTGTAAATGTTGTGAAGGAGTTATGGAGCTGTTTTTTACAGTTTGGGTCGAACCTCTTGGTTCCAGCGAAAAGAAATTGTAATGCTACAGCATCTAATGATTGATATTTTCAAAAGTTATGGATCTCTGACTTGGTAATGACAGCTTGAGGAAGGCCATTTTGTTTCAGCATGACACATGCACAAAGCAATGCACATGTAGACTTGTTTGGTGTGGAGGAACTTGACTGGACTGCTCTAAGCCCTGCATCAGTATTTGACCTCACTAGTGTTCTTGTTGCAAAATGATAGCTATTGTGTATAGCGGAAGTTCTTTCCAGAAGAGTGGGTGCTGTTCCTGCAGGAAATGGCAGGAACAAACTCCATAGTAATGTCCCTTCTTAAAGAATGAGACCTTTAGCAACAACTTATGAATTTAATGTAATGTAATGTAATGAGTGTTGACGTAAAAAGAAAAAAACCCTAAATGAACAGCAATGATAGCAAACTCTGTAGCAATGTGAATTGTATAGATCTGTATAATAATCCATAATTTCACTCTTTATAATATTCGCACAGTGCCTTTTTCTTTAAAAATGTATATGTGGTGTGGTATCCTGTAGTAAACTTGTGTAATCTCTTTTTTAAAATCTGTGGAAACTCCTGTATTACTATAGATCTTTTTTCAAAATGAACACAGGACAAATAGTCGAAAGTCATGTTTGCGACTGCATGGAAGTATATGATGAAATTGAAGTACATGCTAAAATCTGTTGTTGTATGCAGGGCTGTACACACATTTTAAACAAAAATATATTACATTATGTGGGGCGATAAAGATACCCTTTGCAGTAAAACAGTAAAAACAAGGTAATGTAATGGTACAGACCACCACTGGTGGGGTTACATTGTTGTGTTGGGGTCCACTGAATCTCTCCATAGCCATGGCTAACTCCCACTCTGATCATATTATAGAGTGTAAATTGCGAGAAGGCCTGAGAAACATCACAGTTATTGGCGGAGATCTGGACACACTCTGAGACATTTTGCCACTCTTCCCTGAAAAACAAGTAACAAACAAATTCACCATAATTTATCAAGTAATCTATTGACTATCAATATATCAAAGATATTAAAAATCAAATATATTAAAAATGCTTAATCCATGTATACACTCAGACAGTTTTATGCAAATGTTTTGGCACTCCCTGGCTGCCTGAAAGTCTCGTGATTTAATGACTAACTGATCATCAGAAAGTCTTATTTGAATTGACTACACTTGAAGCTGCCAGAGCTGAGTCACAGGAAACTAAAGCGAAATCATTTTCTTTTTCTTTTTCTGAGACAATAGGAAAGCAGGTGCACACATTTGTACATACACACAGACAGACACACACACACACACAGGGATGGAGCCTATGCTGTGGCTTTGAGCTAAACCACACGCCAGTTTCACCAGAGACAGAGGCGCTCTGTCAGTTCCAGCTCTTGCCCCACCCACGCTTTCATTTTCCATCCTTCTTTGCTTCTCATGATTGTGTGATACACCGTCATCCTGCAATATTCATCCACAGTTCCTGATCCACACTCTGATACTGAGCCATTCACTGCAGCGTGTGGGTAATGCACAGTCAGATTTGATTTGACTTATCAGTGCACACAATCACAGTAATCTGGGTGTAAAATAATTTAGCGGTTAGTGGTTTGTGTGTGAATATACACACCCTTGAGTCTTTTTCTGAACGGTGAAGGTTGTGCTTGAGTTGATATCAGAACAGGTCCACTGTATATAACAGCCCAAGTCCAGTGTGCTCACACTGGGAGTGCAGGATGAGAGCGCAGTCCCTAACACACACAAACACACATTATACACACACTTCTGTAAATTATATGTGAAACAGCTTTCACATATTATGTGTAAAGTTTAGCTGGGCAACTACTGCAGAAACATTTAGGGAGAAAGCAAGGAAGGCACTCTGGCCAGGAGAAGGTCGACTAGCAGACTTGGTGATGGAATGAGAAGGAACACAGCTATGAGACCAGCTACTCTGTGTGATTTGGAAATAGTGGAACTGGGCAAAAGACAAGAGGCAGCAATGAAGATGCTAAGATTTGGACTGGAAATGACAAGGACAGGATTATGAATGAGTTTACTAGGAAATAGGGACAAAGCTGATTGTCAAACGGTTACAAAAATGAGTAATGATGAGGTCTGAAAAGCATTGATGGGAAGAGGCAAAAAAGAACACCCATACATTTCAAAAGAAATCTTTCCTAAGAGGAAATCTGCAACTATATGTAACTATATAAATAGAATCAAGTGATCAGATGAGGGGGAAAGTCAAATCAATCCATTCCCCCCCACCCAAGTACCGTCAAGAGACATTTTCCTGTGCCAGAGCGTTGAAACTTGGCTGTAGGTGAAAATAATTCTGATCTTTCACATCATTATTGAGGGCAACCATAAAAAACTCTGCTAGTGGAAAAGTATGTGAACCCTTGGAATTAATAATCGTAGTTTCATCAAGTCCAGAAAACATTTTGTCAACACCACTGTGCAGCATTAGTGTAAAGCGTCTTCCTTCATGGTGTCCTGCCGTAGACACTCTGCTTGTTCAAAATGTTACGTACCGTGAATACAGATATTAGCCATTTCCAATAATGCCTTCAAATCTTTTGCTGTTTTTGGTAGTCACAGTGCCAAAGTGTCTCCATTTGCAGATAATGTGCCTTTCTATAGACTGGCGAATTTCTAAAGTCTTTGAAATCATTTTTTATCCCTTTTCAGCTTCATGTGAATCAACAATTCTCAGTTGTAGATCCTCTGAAAGCTCGTTTAGGTGAGGCATGGCTCACATAGGCATTTTCTTCTTGTGCGGCCCATACTCCAAAAGTTTGAGTGGCTTTTATCAGTCAGAGTAGCTCTAGTCCACACCTCCAAACTAATTTGCTCCAAACAAGACTTTGTCACTGTATATATGTGCATACACACGTTTGTAAATGTATATGAACTGTCTACAACATAGACAAGATGTGAGAAAAGATAAAAAGCTGAACGACCACATTCAAATAAACATGCCAATGATTGAATCAATTAAAAAGTAGTTATTTGTTCCTACAAATGATCTGTTTTCCTCCCATCTTATATATTCTATGAGAAACAGCAAGAAAAACAAGTAGGACAGATCCTCTTTAGGAAACCAAATGCACACATACACTCACCCACTCTCAGCATCAGGCAAAACATGCATAAAGATGAGAGAACAGCTGGCATCACCACAGCTGCAGCAAAATCATGAAAACAGAATTTCAGTTAAACACAGCTCTGCTATTCAGAGACAAATTTGATCAAAGTCAGCAACAATAATCATGTTGGATAAATCATTTACAGAATTACTTTTTATATATTATTTCACAGAGCTGTTGATTTACATTTTTTAATTACCATTTACCTGGAGAGTGTAAAGTGAGAGCTGAGGGTTTTAGAAAGCTCTCCTCCAACAGAATGGATGTCAAAGTGACAACATATCCACAATGTAAGGGCTCGGTGAAGCCACATACATATTCATACTCTCAGATAGGGGAAGACGGAGAAAGAAAGTGAGAGAGAGAGAGAGAAAGAGAAAGAGTGAGAAAGCGAGAGAGGGAGAGAGAAAAAGAGAGAGAGAGAGAAAGAGAGAGAGAAAAAGAGACAACAGCTCTCTCTAGTGGAGTTAGTTATCAATTATATTTTAATGCCACTTGCTTTTAATTATTAAAATAACACATTTGAACAAACATTTTACATCCTCAAAAATTTTGCATTCTTTATAAAGTTCAAAATAGCAACCATGACAACAATCAGCATCTCGTGTCATTATAGGAGACAAAGAAATGAAGACAAAAAAAGGAAAGAAAAATAAGTTATTACTCAAAGTCTCTCTCTGCACACACACATATACACAGATAATTACAGCCACAGTAAGGTGCACCAGTGTGCAGCACCCACTCGTTTCATGGTTTCACAGCTCAACTGCGTTATCCAAAAACATCTGAATAATCATATTTACAGCAATCCGCAATAAGACATCACTTTCTTGAGAGACTTTATGTCAATTTCTGAGGGCCACTGAATATTCAGGTTAGAAGGAGGGGACATTTCACTTGGATCAATGAATTACTTAAAAAAAATGTGACCAATGCATCAAGCAACACTTTTTTTTCTGCACAATAAGCAATATTATGAGTGTGTAAGGTGCCTCCTGGGTTATGATGAATGGACGGAGTCCACCTTCAGGTGTGCGTGCTGGGCACAGCGAGGCTGGGCTCGGGAGGTGAAGGCAGCTGGACCCTGCACAGTAGCCTCTTTGTGGTCGAATCTCCATTCAGGTTCTTGTAGGGGTTTTGTCGTGTTCCACGCACGCACATGGATGGAAAACTGAGGCCAGCCAGGCAGCAGCCAGAACACGCCATGACTTCTTCAGGTTCTTGAGGGGTCACGGGGGTTTCAGCACCACCAAAACCGTTAACAGCAAGGTCCAAAGGCAGCACCTCGCTGTTGTTGTTCTCCAAATCAGGTAAAGGGGGTAAAGATGGGGGCCCGTTCACTACAGGTGGGCTCCATCCATTGGTAAAGGGTTTGGAATCAGGTGAATCAGGAACTGTGCCATCTGGGGTATTGGAGGAACTACTGCAATCCATTTCCTCCTCAACACTGTCTTCCACCAGCCGGTCTACGGACACTAACTCAAGATCAAATGGAAGACCAGAGTCATCACTTTGAAAACAATAACCCTTTATTTTCTCCTTGCTGTTCTTTTCCCCTTCCTGCCCTTCTTGCTCAATGGAGTCTTTCTCTTGTTCATTCTTTTGATCTTCTGGTGCATCCAACACATGTTTTGGCCTTTGGAGGTTACAAGCAGGACTGGAACCATTTGAATCCATGGCACGTAAGATGCAAGTGCTATCAGCGTGAGTGTCCGTAGGAGTAGCAAAAACAGCATCATGTGCAGTCTCAGTGTATAAATTAACCACACTGTCACTGTCCAGAACATTCCCAAGGTTAGGAGTCTCCTCATTATCTTCCGTATCCAGTACGTTTGAGGTGCACTCACTCTCGTTTTGATTTCTCAGCAACTGGACATCCTCTGGAGTGCAGGGCAACGACTGGCAGCGTCTGTGGAGCCGGGGAAAAACTCTTTTGCATTGGGTGGGGCTGCAGGGGTCAGGGGGTGGGGGCAAGGTGAAGGTAAGAGAGATGACCGATTTGCTGGGAGTGTCAAAGAGCTTGATGCGTCCACCGTTGAGGTCCTGCCGTTGGGAGAAGGGGTTGACCCGAGTCGGTGTGACTTGGGTAGGTTTAGCAGTGAGCATGTCTGATTTACTGCGGGACAGGCGACTGTCTGCAGAGGCATCCAGAGAGGACCTCCTCCGTGTAGGGGAGCGCAGGCTGGGGGAAACAGGATCTGCTGCAGAGAAGAAACAATTCAAGAAATTAATCCCCATTAGATTTTAGACTAGCAAACTACTTTTGAAAGGAATAAAACAATATGACCTGGATATGCAGTAATTGTGGGAGATGTAGGGCTACTAGATATAATACAATAACAAAACACACTTCAGAAAATGATACATTTAATTAAATGGCCACCAATATGTACTAATCAATAACATGAATCTGTAACCAGAATATCTAGTAAAAGGTAAAGACTAATATCTTGCAATACTTTTCCTATAGACCTAAATGTTGTATTACAAACCATACACTAAAAATGAAAACACAAAAATAGCAAAACTAGACACAGCTGTTGTCTCTTGGTAAGACAGGTCAAACAGCACATTACTGACTTCCCCAGACCCACCTTACATCTTCACCTGAACTGCCCCTTAAACATGTGTTTTACTTTTCCTAAGCACAAAGAAATGAAATGCATTTCACTGACCTTTAACAGACACTGCCTGCTCCACCGTCTTTCCATTACACATTCTCTCTTCCAGTTCAACCACTATTACAGAGAAAGTGGGGCGACTCTGGGGTCCCATCTGAGAGCAAGACATTAAATTAAACATATGAGCATGAGATAAAAATCTGCCCGTTTATGAGAGAGAAACTTACACTACAGCAGATGACGGCTAGTCTGAAGAAAGCTGGGGGACAGTCTCTGACCATCTGGTGGAACGCATCTACATCCAGGCCAAAATCCTGCATACAAGAGAAAGTTATAGGACAACAGGTTTTGTTCACAAAAGTTTAGAGACAGTATTATTGTTCATCACCAGGGGGCATTATTGTCCATGCCTAAGAGACAGCAGTGATACAAATGTCCACTAGAGGGCACACAATTAATGATTGGTACATATTTGCAGGGGTCAGAAATATTTTTTGCTTTTGCTAGCACCCATACTACTTTGTAAAGAAAATGAATAAGAAATAACTGGACATTATTTTTTAAATACAGTAAGGGTGTTTTTAATATGCTTGCATGAATGACTGATCACAAGGTTTGCATATCTAAACGCACTCAGTGCAGGTGTTTTGATGAATAGTAATAAAACTGAACCACACATTTCAGCCTTGACAAATCCCAGTGTGTCTTCTCAGAGTTCATTCTGCCAGAGGTGAGGACATCAGTAAACTTTACCTTGGTTCTAAAACTGTCTGTATAGGCAAATACGATTGGCTTTTAACCGAATGCAGCAAGTAGGCAGATGCCCTTAACCAATCAGATACAAAGCAATAATGTTCTATCTAAGGTGCTATCATTACATTACACAATACAGTGTGAATGTGCTTAAAATTCAGATTTGTGAAAGATTACACACAGCACACACTGATTAGACAAGGCCATAAAAATGTGACTGTCATTGATCTGTAAGGCAGGCATAGGGAAATGAAACACAACACGAGTTCGTATTCTAGGACTACCTGCATAAAAGGGTTTATGAATGGTTTAAATGTAGGTTATTAATGATTATTATTTAGGTCACTGCTTGCCAAAATAGTGATACTGTTTTTTTTCTCTCAGACAGTCAGCATTGTATCAGTCATGTTCAGCAGCTCAGCAGCTCACTGTTGCATTTTTTATTTATGTGTTAAGACTTTTTATTTATGTGAAACAGCTGTGGCATGAAGCTTTTATAAGGGTTGTCTTTTCATAAAGTGGTACCAAAAATTGAATATGCAGATTTCACTTTTATATATAATTACATTAATGTGTGTGTTCAGAGAAAATACATATCCACTGGAGCTTGAGGAGGCACTTATCATCTGTAAGCCACTGGTAAAACAAAAATAAATATACCAAAGAGATCCTTTAAACTGGTGAGGCTTCAGGTCCATTTAAACACAACCAACTCATTTTTTATTGCAATTGTCACATTGCTATCACCTCTGCATAAGAAAGTTTTCAAGATGCCCATAGGAGAGGACCTTGATTCATTCCCAGTCTTGGACAGCACCAGACACAGCTAGGATTGGATCCCAGAACCTCCCTGTGGCTGATCATCCTCTACACCTGAGAAGAAGTGTGTTTGGAGATTCAGTGTACCTCTGTGCGGGGCAGGAAGTCTGGATCTGCCTGAATCCGTCCAATGATCTCACAGAGGATGATACCATATGCAAAAACATCCACCTGAACACAACAATTAGAAGCTATGTCTATAAAAAGACAATGAGTAAGGGGAATTTGACAGTTGGGCTGATGAGTCATAATTCATATTTCAGAAAGAATAGCACTTAGGAGTGATAAGGACATTTACAGGGGTCGCATCATCCAACGGAACAGTCTTTTAAGGCGTATGGAAACACTGACTCATCCCACCTTTTCGTCATACAGCTCTCCTCTCAGCACTTCTGGAGCCATCCAGTAGGGGGAACCTACGATGGCCAATGGCTGCTTCTGTGACCCATCACTGATAGAAGAGAAAGATGAAGAAAATAAAGAACCTGAGCAAAACTAACATGTTTATCAGTTATAGCTCCCCCATCATGTACACCTACACTGTTATCTCCATCTTCTTAAGCCCAGTGTGTGTGTGTGTGTGTGTGTGTGTGTGTGTGTGTTTTGTGAGCATCTGCAAGTTTCTGTTTGTGATAAGGCAATGAAAACAGAAAAACACGGTTGAATGAAAGCACTTCCTCAAGGATATTTTAGACTGATTCAATAACACTGAGTATAAACAGACTCAGCAGGATGATGAAGGATGAGAGAGAAGGGGAAGTGGGGAAAGAGGAAGGAGGGGGACATGGATAAAGAGGAAGAGAGATTCAGAGAGAGAGAGAATTTTAGAGAGACAGAGAGATAGAGAGAGAGGGGGGCAAGCAAAATTAGGAGAGCAGTAAGGGAGTAATCAAGAGGTAGAGGAAAAAAGAGAAACAAAGCACAGATGGAAAGAGAGAGCAAGGGGGGCAGAGAAGGAGAGAGAGAGACAGACAACAGACAGAGAGAGAGAGAGAGATAGAGAGTGAGAGAGAGAGAGAAAGATAAAGAGACAGAGAGAGACAGATGACAGAGACAACAGATAGAAAGAGAGAGACAGACAGAGAGAGAGAGACAGAGGGAGAGAGAGAGAGAGAGACAGAGAGAAAAAATAAAGTGTGCTAAGTGAAACAAAGCTCACAGTGTAAACACCATTTGGGGAAGTGCTAGTGGAGGCACAGTCAGCAGCAGCTCACCAGAATAGTTTGACCTTATTAGGAGCGCTTTCCAAAAAGCCCTCCATCTCATTCCACACACACACACACACACACACACACA
>JBBIGB010312466.1:0-10678 GCA_037577075.1 Alestopetersius hilgendorfi | reverse complement strand
TCTCTCTCTCTCTTTCTCTCTCTCTCTCTCTCTCTCTCTCTCTCTCTCTCTCTCTCTCTCTCTCTCTCTCTCCTTCTGTCACCTCTCATACTCTATCTCTCCTAACCCTCTCTCTCCCTCTCTCTGTTCTGCTTCTCTCTCTCTCACTCTCTCTCTCTCCCACACACACACACACAGACATTCTTCCCTTTCTCTCTCTGCCCCCCTCTTTTCTCTCTTTCTTTCACTCTCCTATGACTTATTCACACTTTTTTTTTCTCTTTTCTGTCCCTCTTTCTTCCTCCTCTCTCTAGTATGAATGACAAGTTTACTGTCACTCACTCTCTATCCCTCCTCTCTTATCCCTCTCTCCCTCTCTCTCTCCCTCTCTCTGTCCCTCTCTCTGCCTCTCTGTCACATTCTCTTTCTATCTCTTTCTCTCTCTGTCTCTCTCTGCCCCCCCTCTGTTTCACCCTCTCCCTGTCTCTCTCTCCTGCCCTTTCTCTGTCTGTCTCTCCCTCTCTCCCCCTCTCACTATGTACATATGTGTGTCTCCAGTACTTTCTTTCTCCACCTCCTTCTCTCTCTCATTTTCCTCTCACCTCATAATCCTGAAGAATGTCTTCGTACTACATTTCCATAAGTCATTTTCATTAGTCTTTATGCCTTTTCTTTACTATTTTTTACCGAATTCCTCAGCTCCTCATTCTCCTGAACAGTGAGGAGTAAAGGATTTTGGGGAGGGTTTAGCTGACCCCATGCAGGGAGTGTGTTGGGTATTGATTGAACATGCAGCTTGTTTATCCCTATGGGACGTCCGTTAGCATACTAAAGCATGCGGCTAATCCATTAATGCTGTGCTTTTGGAGGGAAAAAACACACACCACACCACTACTTGTGATTTTGTGTGGTTTTTTTTTTGTTTTTTTTTACTGTCATGGAAATGATTTAATTCTGATCTTTATTGTCATACACACAGGTGGAACAGGACTGTGAAATGTTTGCTACAATTCTACCTGATAATCTCATTTTTATCATAGGAAATAGACTATTATATATGTCAGATATTGATGGAATTTGATCAGTGAAGGACACTAAATAGATCATTATAAACTGTCCTAGACTTTAAAAATAGAATAGAACGGTAGATTTGACAAACATGAAAAATATTAGCAGTTCATAAAAACTAAGGCAAAGCTGTTCAGTTCAATACTTGCCCCTATAAAAGACAAAAATATATATTTGTGTGTGTGTATGTGTATATATATGTATATGCATGTAACTACATATATACACACACACTCACACATGTATGCTTGGGATAATATGAATTTTGCATTCAAAATTAGACTAAAACTACAAAATTATAGACAATTATTAAAAGAACTGTAGATCTGACCCAATATATACATGAGTTTATAGATATAGACGTAGATCTATAACTGTGAAAAAGTGAAAAAAAAATAGTGACGTAATGGAGATGTAGGCTATTCTAGATATTTGATAAAAGAACTGTAGATTTGACCAAACATACAGAGACTGATTCCTGAACGTGTAGGTTGGATTGAACTGGAATTTGCACCCTTGGAGACTTCTTTGCTTGAAGTCTCCATAATCAAATGCAGGGGAAGCATTCCTTTGTTCGAATGGCGTCTAATTCTGATTGGAGCCGGGCCGCGCTGCGCTGCTATTGGTCGCGCTGAGGCCA
The DNA here is from genome assembly GCA_037577075.1 of Alestopetersius hilgendorfi. Taxonomy (NCBI): domain Eukaryota; kingdom Metazoa; phylum Chordata; class Actinopteri; order Characiformes; family Alestidae; genus Alestopetersius; species Alestopetersius hilgendorfi. Next base: position 8,991 of record JBBIGB010312466.1, on the reverse strand, counting down.
ATGGTGCGCTGCAGCCAGCCTCGGTTGCTACATCTCTTTGCAGAGATTTTGAAAGACTTCCCTGTTGTTCTGTTATTGTTGTCGCTCCAGAATTAACCTTCTCCCCTTTTTCTCTCCTCCACGGTGGCGGGGTGTTCCAACTGAAGGGCCTCTAGAGGTTGGACATGGGTGGTCCGGTCATTTGCATAGACTACAGACATATCCCACCCCTCCCAATACCCCCAAGCAGGTCCGTCAAAGCTTATTTGGTCCAGTCTCGTCTGCCTGTTGCTCTGTGATGAAATGACCGAGGTGAACGGACTTGTGACATTTTCACGTGTGTTACATCAACACACTCGCAGTGGAGGGGAGGAACGCCGGCGGTGATTTTAATTCATGTGGAAATGACAGCGGCCGGCTCCAGGCGCCGCTTTGTTCAGCTTCTGCTCCACCGAGAGAGGAATAGATTGATAGATTGATAGATAGATAGATAGATAAATGTATAGATAGATGTATAGATAGATAGATAGATAGATCACAGGCATGTGAATATAGGCTTCCTACACATCCCTCTGTCTTTATAGTTCTAGTACCCTATAACTCTCTCTCTCTCTCATTCCTCTCTCTATCAGTGTCTCCCTCTACATCTCCTCACTTCCACTTTTCCCTTTCTCTATCCCCCCCCCTCTCCCACTCTCTTCTTTCTCTCTCTCGCTCACTCTCCTCCCTCACTCTTTCTCTTTTTACTTACCTCCTCTCTCTCTTTTTCTTTCTCCCTCTATCCCCCTCTATCTCTCTACTCCTTCCCTCCAATCCCTTTCGCTATCTCCCTTTCTTATCTTCCGTCTTTCTCTCTCTCTTTCTATCTCTCTCTTCATTCTCTTTCTCAGTTTCTCTATCCCACTTTCTTCTTTCTCTCGATCTGTCTTTGTCCCTCGCCTCATCGCTGTTTCTCCTTTCTGTCTCTTTCTATCTATGTTCTTTTTCTCTGTCACCCCTCTCTCTCCCTTCCCTCATCTCTGTCTCTTATTTCTCTCACTTTCTTTGTCTCTCTCTCTTTGTTCCTTGCTTAAGAAAAAAAATCTAATTTAATAAATAAATGAGTTAAAAAAACCTTTAAGAATGATTACTTGAGCAGAAATGATGACTTGGACACTACTAAATTACTCCACAGATATTCCTCCAGCAGCGTAATCTCTCCTCCCCTTATCTCGGGCCGGAACGGGCCGTAATTGAGGTATGACCCAAATAACGGGACGTGGTGCGCACTTGACTGAGCCCCATTGACCTACATATGGGGAAACATTGGCAAAGCAGCAGAAGCAGCATCACAATCGATACAGCACAGCGTGCGCCTGTGTGTCTGTATGTGAGCGTGTGTAAGAGCGATAGAGCCATGCCCATTTACTGCCCCTCACTCCCAGTACAGTGGATTTCTCTTTATTACTAATTGTCTCTCTCTCTCTCCCCTCTTTCTCTCTCTCTCTCCCTCCCTCCCTCCCTCCTTGTCTCTCCCTCCCTCCCCCTCTCTCTTCCTCCCTCTCTCTGTGTGATACTCTGTCTTTCTGACCTGCCAGCTGTGTATCAGTGCAACTGGTGGGTTGTTTCCCAGCAACCCAAATTTAACAAGTTATGACCGGCCTTGACCGTGACCAGCGCTGTGGAAAGAAAACAGAGTCTGGACTTTATACCTGCATTTCAGTTTTACCCTTTTTGCCCATTTCAAAGAATACTGGATGGGTTGTCAGATAGACAGACAAACATTTAAGCAGATAGATAGACAGACAGACAGACAGACAGACAGACAGACATACAGACAGACAGACAGACAGACAGACATACAGACAGACAGACAGACATACAGACAGACAGACAGACATACAGACAGACATACAGACAGACAGACAGACAGACAGACAGGCAGATAGATAGTCTATAGATAAATAGAGAGTTGGATGAATGGATAGTTGATCGATAGATGGACGGTTAGATAGATAGACAGAGACAGAGATGGATGGATGGATTGATAGAAGAATAGACCAATACTCGAATAGATAGATGGATTGATATATAGATAGACAGATAGCTAGATGAATGTAGCTGAATGGATAGACAAAATGCATGATAAAGGATATGAAATGAGATATGATGTGATCTATGACCTCGTACCTGAATTCATTAAATGAGGATTAGGAGTCAGATTTGAAGTCATTTGTAACAATCAGTGGATGTTAGGGATCTGTAATGTGTCGCTCCAGCTGGAATATCGGGCTGAAAAATTTAAAAAACGCTGTGGAGAACAGTCCGCAGACACTTGCTTGCTCTTTAATTGGTGCAAAATAATGAATTTGTTAATTTGTGACATGGATATTAGACGACAGCAGTCCTCTACCCACAGCCTGGCGGGGGTCAGGGACGACCTGGAGGCTCGGTGGGTCCTCTCTGTCTCCTTGCGGGGCGCCAGCCTGGCGGAGCCGATTAGTCCCTGTTGGAAGACGCCCTGGCTCTGACGGCGCTGAGGGAGCTGAACTGGATGACACTTTCTGAGAGCTCTGTGTCTTTAAAAGGGCTCTTCAGCTGCTCAGGGACAGAGAGATAACGGCTCTTCTGTGTCCCTGTTGTTTTTGGAGCTAATTAATGTCATCCTCTTCCTCCTCCTTCTCCTCCTCCTCCCCGAAAGTCCTCGTTGTCCTTATCACTCCTGATGAGGCCTGATGGGCTGATGCTCAGGTGAAGACCCCTTAACCCATAGGACTCTAAAGTCTTTGTCTATTATCAGAATTAGAATCAGAAAACAGTATTGATCCTGGAGGAAATAGCTTACGACAACACAGACACACAGACAAGAACAATATAAATATAAAGTCGTGCTATATACAGTCATGGAGAAAAATAAGAGACCGCATCTTTATTTTCTGGTTATTGCTTTTGTAGCTTTGTAGTATGCACATTTTATTATTTTTATACAGTATGTCTTATACACTATTGAGCAAACTTTACAGTTGCAACAGTTAAGATGTTAAGAGCAGAGTGTGACTCTGTTTCATCCAATCAGGAACTGAATCAGCAGCTCTACAAACACTAATGCACTCACAAAACATATGGAGGCATTTCTTATTTTGTACACAACTCACACTGCAGTAGTTTTGAAACACACACACACACACACACACACACACACACACACACACACACACACACACACACTGCCACAAATTGTACAAATAGTGGACAGGAAAAAAAGGCTGTACACAAATGCTGGGATAGAATTACGACATAAAAATAACACACAGTTAAGTGAATTACTAATATCACAAATAGAGGTTAGGCATTTGTTATTATATGAAATAGAGATCAGTAGTAGATCAGTAATATTGACTTACGTAGTGATATTTCACATGGTAAGACTATAACACACAAGATATTGCACATAATTATAATTTTTACACCAGTTTAGTTATCAACCCACTTGATCTCCACAAACAGAGGGCATTTCAGATGCTATCGCTGCCAGTTTATATATATATATATATGTATATTAATGTATGTGTGTGTGCAAGTGCGCATTTGTGTGTGTGTGTGCGTGTGTGTGTGTGTGTGTGTGTGTGTGTGTTTAATGTACATTCTAGTCTACAGATCATGGTCAATCATTACTGCTTCTGCATACAAACACAAATATCACATGAACTGAAAGTACTTTCCATACAACGTATCTGCACAATGAGCTACAAAACAAATTACATCATGCTTGTTGTCATCGGTTATTGTGGCTTCCAGTGGTTAATGCCTTGGCAGACTTTCAACCACAGGCTCATCGGCCGTGCGAGCATTAGAGAATGAAATCATTCTCTTGCTCTGCTGATAAAATCTTGTATTTGACGACAGAGGCAGCGATAGCATCTGAAATGCCCTCCGATTGCGGAGATCGAGGGGATTGATTGACGTCTTAATTATCCATAGCATCTATTTACTGAGCCAGCAGTCAACAGTACTAAGACGTGAACAGTAAAGAACTAATTCATACGGGTAATATGTGTGAATAACCCTTCGAGGAACCATAGCTATATTAAAGTGGACATATTATGCAAAACTCACTTTTTTAAAAAACACGGTATAATAGGTCTATGGGCTACAAGACATGTTCATGAAGTTCTTTGCACAAAATCACTCTCACATAAAGAGATCTCACCAGCTTTATTCTTCACAGTTTCAGTCCCTTTCAAAAAGAGCCATTTCAGGGCTCAGTCCCTTTCATGTAAATAAGCTGTTATTGGCCACACCCCACCCATCCCAATGCTTACGAAATGAAACAAACAAGCTAGTTCATACTTAACTGCGATAAAAACACAAAAGTCATTATTTGAAAGTATTTATTTATTTATATCTCCCTCATCTGCTGACCTGTCACAACTCCTACGACTACTTCTACAAATAATAATAATAATAATAGTTATTCTCATTGGTATCGTTATAATAATGAAAACCTAAGTGATAAGAGCAAAAGCAAAAATAATAATAGTAATGGCTTAGCATTGCAGATAAAAGTTGCAATAGAACTGAATAGAAGTGCATGAAGCAAAAAGAAAAAAATATTTTTAAAAAACTACCATTATTGTCTTTAATGTCGCCGTTACTCTTGGCTTGCTCATCAGGGGCACACATTCATTCACACACATTCATTCACATACATTCACACACATATATTTACTTCACATTTATTTCATTTTGTAAAGCTGCTTTGTGACAATGACCATTGTTAAAAGCGCTATATAAATAAAATAGAATTGAATTGAATTGAATTGAATGATAGTTTTAGATTAACAATTTTAATTAAAAAAATGAAAATCTAAAACTATCATTAAAGACAATATACAGTATATATCATTTCTGTAATTATGTTGGGATCTAAGTAAATCAGCTCCTAAACCAGTGAATCTGATCTAAGTAAAAGTCTGTAGAGGCTGAAACACTGGTGTTTCCTTCTCTGTTCTTGCTCAGAACCTTAAACCCAGGTGGAAAAATTCTGGCACGGATCTAATTGATCGTGACGGATTCACTTCCTCTAGATGACAGGCCTGGTTCTTTTTCTGAAGCTTCTCGGGAAGGGACTGATTTACAACTTCCTCCTCCCTGCTGATACCTGTAAACCACGCTCCAGTTTTCCCGGAGATATGACCCAGCTTGGGTCCTGAGATTGGGGCATCCATAAAGTTTCTCAGGGTGGAGGTTGCTGGCCTACAATTTCAGCTATTTTTCTCAGACACACCTCAGGAACCCAGCCATGAATCTAAAAATCTGTTCACCATCAACAAGAGATTCTTCAGAGATTATTCATCCTTCATGATGCACCTAGTAGCTTAGTGTTAATATTGTTACCTAGCAACAGCCAAGATCAGATCCTTGATAAACAAAATAGGAAAAAAAATATTATCTACTATTGAAAATGTAACATTTCCATGAATCTATTCACAAATCAGTGTCTTCAATCAATTTTCTAAAAATGTTTAGTTTAGATAAATATAGACGTTTTCATGCTAGCCTTGGGGATGTTGTTGGATCTCGCCAGATATTCACTCTGAACAGAACCAATTATTTAAGGAACTTTTTAAAACCACTTCAAAAACTGTCAGATATTTGAATGATTACATAGGTTTAACGTGAACAAACATCATTTTAATACAGTGGAATCTTTAAGTGTGATTTTATTGAATTCTTAAAAAAAAAATATATATTTTTTTTTATCTGTCCTGTCTGGCATCTTAGCCAACAGATCATGAAGCTGGGTGCCTTGGTGTGCCAGACACCTTTGCTTTGCCAAGTGGAGCTTGAAAGTGTATGCCCCTCTTGTAATCTGAATTTTTTGATTTATTTATTTTAATTATTTAGATTAAATTAAGCCGAATCAGACAGGGGTACAGGAAATACAGTGTGGGGGAGGAGAGGAAGAAAGAGAGAATAAAAGGGAAAAAGGAGGTTGAGGAGGTTGAAGGTCCAGAGGAAGACTTCTGTCGCTGGCTAATCACTCCAAAGTCTGCATCTGTAAAACAAGAACCAGCCACACAAACACAGAACAAAATACAAAGCAACGGCAACACAAACATCATACACTCTTGAATTTTTAGAGGGGCTTGAAAATCTCACACAGAAATAAACATAAACAGCCCAAAAATTAATGTAACTATGTAGTAACTTAGAATCTACTGGGACAATATATGCAATGTACAAGACTGTCAAAAGAGAGTTCCCTGTTTTAAAATTCATGTTGAAATGATAAACAAACAAATAAACTAAATCATGAACCACATAGATTACATGCAATCTCATTTTCTTTACTCACTGGCTATGACTTCGTTAAGGATTCCCACTCTGGTTTGTTCTGGATCAGTGTCATAACAGTAGGCCTGGTGTCCTGCCGGGTCTTTAGGTCTATTTCCGCAGTGCTCTGTCAGGTGGTCTCAGCTTCTTTTTTGCTTTCAGCTCACCAGTGCAGGGCAGTTTCCATCGTCCATGGTGTCCTCTTTGTACTGACTGGGGCAAAATGGTATTGGATCAAAATTTTGCAGTATTGTCTGTCGGCTTTATGTGTGGAAAATGCTTTTGAAAGTTAATTTCTGTCACTTTCCATCATTGGTTATCTGACTGTATAGCAGGGCAGAATAGTCACAGCTCTGTTACACTTTCAGCTTAGTGTTAGTGAAACTATTGCCGAGCCGCCCATAGCCGACAGCAACAGTATTATAAACATGCCACAGAAATCTTCAATGCATCAAATAAAATCCCACAAGACGTAACAGTGATGAAAAAACACTTGGAAGTTTTGAAGAATTAAAGCTGGGTCACTCAGAATGACAAAATTACACATTAACCAGAGACATATGTTGAACTTTTCTTTTATGTAATTATGATGTGATCTAAGTAAGTCAACGATGATTGCATTTTTTCTGTATTGTTTTGTTTTCCTGCAAATTATCATTCATTTTGAATTTTTGTTCCTGGAACCGTTCCTTCAAGAGCCCTGGCCCTCACTGTCGCCACGATAAGTGACTTCAAAAAATGATTTAAAAGATTCAAATAAAAATGTAAGTGGCTAAATTCTGAAGGAAAACTAAAGCAGGGGTAAATTCAGGCCAAAACCTGCTAATGGAGATGTGAGAATTTGAGCTCAATAAATATTTCAAAAATGACATCCAATCCCAAGTGGCCAGGTTCAGACTATTATTTCAAACTCCAGTCCAGTGTATCCACGTGTTCCACTCGAACACAATCCAGTCCAGACCTTAGTTCTCCACCAGGTAATGAAGGGACATGAGGATGCTGAATACCTGCGTAAAGTGTTGGGAGAACAAAAGCATGAACTTGCTGGAGGTTCCTCTGGGACTGGATTAGGTATTCGCTCGGCTTCTCTGCCGGCTGGCTGGAAGCCGTTATCCTCAGGCTAAAAAAGGCCATTGTGGAGGGGAGGGGAGTTGAAAGAGTCACTTGAAGCTTAAACAGAGGTTTTTCTGTCACCGTGATTTTGGGAATCGCCTCACGAATTACACCCAATTGTTCAGCGTTTAAGCGCTTAATGCTAGCATTAGCATGATGTTTCTGGATGTCGTGAAGGCAGAAAGTCGGCCCCCCATGTCGTAACTCTCTGGGGTGCAGGGTTTACATGAGGAGTAACAGGGACCTTTTTTTAATGAACTGGTTAAACGCGAACAAGGCGTTTAACCAGAAGCCTTGGAGAGAGGGATGGCTAAACCTGTAAAACACCCGCTCTCTTTCATTTCCGACGCCTTTCAGCCTCTCTGTGGGTTAACATTTCAGAGCCGGGAACAGGAGGATGCCCCTCGCTTTTGTTTCGCAATTCCTTTTTAGTACCTGATAAGATCTTGGGTTTAAAATAAAGGGGGGTTTGATGGAGTGCTTGAACCTTTCAGCATGACTAGCATGCCCCCTCATTTGCACCCCACTGAAACCCATTACGCTCCACTTTTCCTTCCTTCTAACAGAAGCCTGTAATTGTTTCCATTGTGTTTTTTTACTGTTTTCTGCTTACTATCCATTTTTGGCCGGTTGTGTAAGAGGAGCGAGAGGTGCGTAACACTTCAGACCATTGCTTCTATTGATAAACTGCCAGAAACTGCCTGCCTCATTCTGATGTTCCGTCATGACATAACACAGCATTCACTCAGACCACACAAGCAGCAGGGTTTTTTTCTTCTTCTTCTTCTTCTACTTCTTCTTTTACACTCACCACCATCGCTCGAGAGTGTTGTGTAATTCTGCACTCCAAGCGTGCACATGGTTTACTTTCTGAAACATGCCGGAAATAATTACTCGAGTTTTGTGAATGTGAGGAAATGACCCCTGTGCTGACCCCCTGGTTCAGATCAGAGACGGGAAGCAGCCGCGGTGCTGCGAGAAGAAAGAGCGAAAAGAGGGGGGTTTATATACAGGGAAAGGAATTTGAACAGAGGCAAAGGTGTGTGTGTGGGGGGGGGGTAAGAGAGAGAAAATAGGGGCAAACGGGAATGCGGATTTCCAAAGGACTTTCATGTTGGCTGTAACCTGTGGAGTCTTCAGACTAAGGGGCAGACATATTGTTGTGTTTGCCATCAGTCAATCAGTCAGTTGTGTGTCAGAACAAAACACTGACATTTTGAACTATTTCTGCTGGTCCGATCAGCTTGAAAATTTGACAAAGTGTGAACAACAGCTGGTATTTACAAATGATGTTGTAAAAGAGAAATAAATGTTGATACAGAGGCTCTTAAGCAGCCTCACCTCAGGTCATCATTCCCAGTCCATTAACACACACACACACACACACATATACAGAGACAGAAAGAGCGAGAGTCAGCAACAGAGAGAGAGAGAGAGAGAGCGACAGAGAGAGCGAGAGAGAGAGAGAGAGCGACAGAGAGAGCGAGACTGGTTTAAAACAGGCGCAATCCGGAAAAGTCACGAACCAGACAGACAGACAGACAGACAGACAGACAGACAGACAGACAGACAGACAGACAGACA
>JBBIGB010312446.1:0-10679 GCA_037577075.1 Alestopetersius hilgendorfi | reverse complement strand
TGTGTATTGGAACAAAACAAAAACGGGGAAAAAAGACAAATTTGACATAATGTCACACAAAACTCAAAATTGGGCTGGACAAAATTATTGGCACCCTTAACTTAATATTCTCTTCTCCTTTTCCTCTCCAGTCCTCACACGGTTCTCTTTTTCTCTTTCTGTTGTCCATGCTTAGTGTGGCACACACAGACACACAATGCAGAGACTAAGTGAACTTCTTTCCTTTTTATCTGCTTTCAGGTGTGATGTTTATATTGCCCATCTGTTATCGCCCCAGGTGAGTTTAAAGGTGCATCACATGCTTATTTATCCACAATTTTAAAAGGGTGCCAAAAATTTTGTCCAGCCCATTTTTGGAGTTTTGTGTGACATCATGTCAAATTTGCTTTTCTTCCTCCTGTTTTTGTTTTGTTCAAAGAAAATAAACCTGAATATAGCAACACATGAGTGTTTTTCTCACTTTTCTGTGAGACATTTCAGGGGTGCCAACAATTTTGGCCACGGCCGTATAAATATCACATGCAGGCGAACAAATGCTGGTATCAATGTAAGCATGAAGCAAAACCCATGACATGATCACTGTAAGACCAGAGTGAGATGAAAGATGACAGAGCAGATGTTATCATTATTCTGTATCCAGTGCAAGTTGCAGTAAAGTGGTGATCAGCTCAGTTCACAGCACCTACGGAACAAACAAGCAAGAGGAACTGAAATGAGGGTGTTTTCTCAGTGTCTTATAACAAGCCGTTTATGGTTAAGGATGACTGTATATGTAGCCACATTCACGAGTTGATTATTCTAATTTAAACCACAACGAACAGTGACAAACCTCTAACAAGATACATTTCTGCAAAACAAATGCAAAGTGTAACTGCATGGCTGCTATAAAATCAGTGTGTGGAGACATCTAAACTTTGGTTTTATGGGCAAAAATGTATGTGTTAAAACAAGAACTTGCACCATAGATTTGAAACGACAACCTTCTGATTGAGTGCCTGGCGCTCTACTGCTAGACCACCAAGGGGGTTTGCTGCCTCTTACCAAGCCATTTATGGGTAAGGATGCCTAAACATGCAGCCGCATTTACAGGCGGATTATTTTTAATTAAACCTCAACAAACCTAAATACATTAAAGCTCAGTTATAAAAAAATATGTGTGTCACTGTTTGTTTCTCTGTGTTTGTGCTTCTCTGTGTTTTGTTGCTTTGTAGCCGACTTATCCATGATGTCGTAAAATCTCTCTCCAATACGAAGGTCGTCAGCTCTCTCCACATTGTCACAACCCCAGGTGCCGGCCACTAGGGGCCACTGTTTTCTAAGTAATAGGGAGGACTTACAGGTCGACTGGGGGTGTGGTCTCATCTCTGGCAGATGGAAACAATGAGGGTTCTCAGCTGCCAGATATGAGACAATCATTATTATCTTGTGTTTTAAGTTTTAGTGCCTGTTGTCCGGTCGCCGGAGTTGTTTAGTTTCCTTGTTTTTGTGTGGAGTTTTGGGACCATGAGCCTCTTTACTTTGTGTTTATTAATAAAAAGAGAAAACGGAAGTCTGCAATTGTGCCTTGGTTGAATGGGCACAGCCCAGGTGTGACATCCATACATTACAGAGGCACAAAAATCAATTTCTCGGCCTCTGATTAATCAATCACTAGATAGAAATGGTTGTTTTGATGATGGAAAACAATCAATCAATTAATCAATCAATCAATCAATCAATCAAAAAGCTGTATAAATGCACAATGAATTTTGGAAAATTCAATATGGGTTCAGACAAGAAGTTTTATATTTACTAATATAAAGCATCAGAAGGATAAATGAAGGGTGGATGGCCTGTTACTTTTTAAAATGTTAGGTGGACTCTTCTACAGCAAAATTTCCTGCTTCTACCGTAAATTGGCAAATCGCACCATGATCACTGACAGAAAAGTCCTGTGGTCTTACCATGAGATCGACAGCATCTCCACAAACCAAATCCAGAAACTGACGAGCAAAAGAAGATGAGAGACGTCCAAACAGCAATTCTGCCGCGCTCCTCCACATCTACAAAGTTAAAACGTGTTTTAGAATCTGTAATATTGTAGATGAAGTAACAGGCTAGATGATGTGCAGAAGTAATCGTACCCCAGACTCTGGTGATGTTTCCCATCACGCTGCTGTGAAGCACTACACAGCTGTAGGTGTGTTCTCCTACATCCTGCTCTGGAACTATCACACTCCTTCTGGTCTGGTACGTGCCGTCCTCGTTGGGCAGCACATCAGTGACCCCTTCATCAACAAGCTGCAGGTCTGGACCGAGCCAGACTACCTGAACCGCCCGGGGGTAAAACCCCGTCACATGACACGTGACTTTAATGGAGCTGAACATCTTCTTCCCAAAGATCCTGACTTCTGGAGCTAGAAAATAATCTGAAATGACTTAATCTTCTACATAAAACAGTGACAAAAAAGTAACAATAATCTCTGTGGTTCTTTGATTTGTAAGTGGACAGTGGTATACAGTAGTATACAGTAGTGAGAGTGTTTGGCTAGGAAAATCACCCAACAGGACCAATACTGAAGAAACCTGGTATACTGTCATATTTGAAGGCAATCCCCATTCTACAATTCAAGATTAATAGAAGGAATTTTATACCTTTTTGGATACGGACTTTAGGAGCAAGCTTGAACATCTTCAGTCGCTCCAGACACAATGTCTTGTAGAAAGTTGGCATTTCTTGTAAATAAACCGTATCTTTGTTTCGAAGCTGTTTATACAGAACTGCTTGAGGAACTGCAGCAACAAATGTCTTTCCCTCAAAATCAAAGCTCACAAAGTCTTTTCCATTGAAGGAGTGTGTTAATGATAATGTGTAGGTTCCATTTTGATAGAGGTGACAGCAGCCACTGCCTTGGTAAACATTATACACAGACAATGAGCCTAAAACAGAAGAAAACTGTGAAATATCTGTACATCAACGGTACTGTATATCCAACAATGAAAAATGTCTGGAAAAGGTGATTTTCTACTTATCCTTCTATTTCATATTTTTTTTAACTTGCTACAATTGTCATGCTTGATATTTTTATTCTCTTCCTATAAAGTTCATTAAATGACCTTTGGGGCAGCTGGTAGCCTAGTGGTTAGGGCATCCGCCCTTTGACCAAAAAGTCCGGGTTCGATTCCCAAGACCACTAGGCACCTCTGAGGTACCCTGAGCAAGGTACCATCTGACACATTGCTCCCTGGTGCCGTGTTCCTGCTGCCCCCTGCTTCACTTGGTGAATGGGTTAAATGCAGAGGAAGAATTTCCAGCTGTTCACGCTGTGGTGTGTTCACATATGACAGAATGCTCACTTTCACTTTTGTGTATGACAATGGGCTACAGAAATATACCTGACTCAACTTGACTTAATCGCTTATTGCACCGTTAATGAACTGATAAGTATGTTTCACTTAATGAATAGGAGATTCTCTTTTAAAAGAGTGTGTATAAGAAAAAGTAAACACCGCTTGGTACGAGGCACATAAATACAAGGAGGAGGAATAAAGTAGTATGCTCAAATTTGCTAGAAAACAAATTTACTCATGACTAAGTGCTTCATCAATTAATGAGCAACTACTATGTATATAATCTAAAAAAAAAAAAACATTACTTTTTAAATCATTTGTGTTCACGTTGAAGTAACACATTTTGTTCATTAATCAGGTGGTAAACACACAGTACCTGTCCTTTTAAACTGCTGGATAGCTGACTTAAATCCTAGCGTAAAAAACTGTTTGTTACGATCTGCTTCAAGTTTCATGTATCTCCAGTGTTGTTGTCCAGTGGTGCTGTTGCTGAGCCAGTCGGGGCAGGGTTTTATAGAAACCATATTACTGTCGTGGTATAAAATAGTCACATCATTCAGTGTGATCCACTGCATGAACTCAGGAAGTCTAGAGCCATGGGATACAATCCAGTGGCCACATGCACTGAAAGACTGGAGATCTGTGAAAAGAAAAAAAAAAAACAATTTACTTTTTTATTTGGCAGACACTTTTATCCAAAGCGACTAACAATATGAGGACACATTCAAGTTTCAGTACAGTGTCTTTTTGAAGCTAGAAAGGGGTTCTGCTGCTCTTAGAAAATTCCACCAGTAGGGAACCACAAAACAGTCTGGACTGGATTTGCCTTGTGAGTAGTGATGGCAGAGCCAGACGATGTTCCTTGGAGAACATAAGTAGGAACATAAGGCTGAATATAGCTGGGTGGTGATCCAGACATCAGTCTACAGGCTACAAGAGTTAACCCAGGCAGCCACCGGTAGCCAGTGTAGGTCAATCAGCATCTATTTAAACCCGTGAACACAAACGTATTGGTATGTTATTTGTTTTCTAGTTATACATTGACTCTTAAGACTTAGATAACACATTAATGACAATGGGAATCCACAAGAAAAAAGAAGATTCAAGCCAGGGTTTCTCAGTCCTGACTGCCTCATTGTGCACATTTTTTGTGCTTTGTAAGCACTCTTGATTCATCTCAATGACCATTGTGTCAGTTGGGTCCAGTGTGTAGACAAGGGAGAATACAAAACTGTCCATAGTATGGTCCTGCCAGGCTTAACTTAAGTGTGAATCTCAGGCGTCCCAATAGTTTTGTCCATATAGTGTAGTTCATATGCTGAATGCTGAAAATGTCTAATTGAGAAAAGTCAAGCAAAATTCATACCTGGGTGAGATTCACAATGCACTTGATGAAACTGGAAAATAAAGCAGAACATGAAACTAGTCCTCATAGTTAACTTTGCTTACACACTGTGCTAATAATGCTAATGTTGAGTCAGTCACGGCACTGGTTGAAGGAGTAGATCCGGGGTCAAAGTCCGTTTTGTATAAAATTGATAGTGAAATCATGGTGTTTACAGCCTGTATGTTTATAGACACTAGTAGCTAAGTGAACATTGGTGAGAGAGAATTAGGTCTACAAGCCGTTTAGCCCCTAAGCGGGAACTGCTACTGTACCTGTCAAAACTTGAACTAAAGAAACCTGTCTACTTATTAGTCTGGATTAATATGTTATTAATAAAAGTAGCAGCAATACAACAGCAAAAACAAAAGCAGAATGCATAGTGCAGGACCATCTTTGGTAAATACAATGAAGAAATAATCCAGTATGTCTGGAACAGTGTCTGCTCTCTACCTAATGAAGAGTAAAACCTCAGGCAGTGAACGGCCATCAAGAGTGCAGTTCGGGTCTGGTTCTATCTGAATGGGTCGGAAGACCCTCCCTCTCCCCACCATCAGCCATCTCTTTGCTGAAGAAACACAACTGGCAGTTCGTGTTCTCCTCCAAATGTGTTGCTATTCAAAGACATTACAGTAGAAGTACAGTCTTAATTAATGTTTTTTGTCAAAGGCTTTCTTGTTTGGCAAAATGGTTTGCTTCCCTCCTTCTTTCCTGTCCAGAGTACATTGTTCCAAAACTCTGGATTAACCCTTCATTCTTCCTACACTTGCAGGCTGGGAAAAGTTGCACAGTCTCCCTCAGCAGGTTAAATCCTGCACATTGATGCTGAATGAGGCAATATTTGCCTGTAAAATGCCTTGATGTACTCCAGGCCTTCTTGCAGATTTCCTACAGCATTGGCTTTCATGGCCTGGTCTTGACAGACAGAAATACTTTAGAGGTACATCACTTCTAGGTGATCCTTCAAAAAGCAGTAACTGACCACACAGAGATTCAGACACATGGTCATCAACTGTCTTTTTTACTGAGGGTCTCAGAAGGTTCTACTGATGTGGGTGTGATACAGACACAGGAATCAGTTGCTAAGACCAGAACTGGTGTTAATATTTAAAGCAGTATCTTCTCAGTGACCCTATAGTTTCTTTTGAATAATAATTAGAACGTCCACCTGTGCACATGAGTTTAATTTAGACACATAAAACAATGAAATAAGTGTAAATGTTATTTAATAAAATATCTGCATACCTATATATATATATACATATATGTAGCTGTGTATAGCACTATCAAGCCTTTTAAGTGAAGTCTGGTATATTTATTTTAATGAAAGGCTGTTGGTATTATATTTAATTTTCTCAGTAGTGAAAGATAGTCCCGCAATGCTGTTTGGAGTTGATTATCAACAACCTCTTCTGATCCTTGAAGAAACTGCTATGCAACGACTGCACAGACAAGACCAGCACAGAATATAATATAAAGTCAACATGAAACTCTCCAGATAATACTCAGAAAATACTCTGAACTAAATACACTATTTTGTTTTTTACACAAAATAAAGAATATATAAATACTATAAATAAGTCAAATTACTGCTGAAGTAGTTTAGTAGTTAATTCACATATTGGTTTGGAGTTGTTCTCTATACTGAGTCAATGATTGCATGTAACAGTAATATAAGCAGAGCTGTACCAGGGTGTAGCTTGGGGTGTAAGAGGCCCAAACGTTCATTGGTTTAATTACCTTCACTGACTTTTGTGATCTACCTTGAGGAGGTGACTGATTCCACTGACGAAAATATTTGTGAATATTTACAGTGTATTTGTTTGTGTACAGAAAAATCTGAATGTGATTGTATTTGAGCCACTTTGAGTCTTGGGGTCTCTGGTCCTCCAGGACTGTGTCAGTCAGAGACCCCTGGACACTGGTGTCTAGTTAAAGTGCTTGGTGTTTTCTAATGGTTTATTGTGTGTTGTGGGACTGGACTCCCGTGAGGGAAATGGGGCTCCACCAGATTCAGAAAATAATCCAATGTTTAGAAACACCCCAAATATTCCTCTGTGGTGTCCTCTACTGGTAAATCTGTGTAAATGCACTTGTAAAACCTTAAACTACACCTGAATTCCATTACTTGTACACGTTTTATTGAGTGTAACACCCTATAATAAAGAAATGTGCAAAACAAAATGATGTATTTAAATGTATAAGGATACAAATTAATGCATGCATATAAATACTTAACTGTATGAAGAGGTACTGTTAAATACAAGGATCTTAATATTAAAAATACTTTTTAAAAAAGTTGATCAATAAAATCAAGAAAACTCGTCAACGTCTGTCCAGGATGTTCTCAGCATCAGTCCTGCCCAACTTCTTCAAGTGCACAACCCGGCAATCTAAACGACTGAGCCACAAAATCTATTTGCTTTGCTAGTCTATTTTTTCTGAGTTTGAATTTAAATTAAAATATTTTAAATGTAGTCATTTAATACCATTTTGAAAACTGTTTCAGTACTATGATGTTGAAAAAGCCTGATTCAAAGTCAACAAAGTTTGAGGACAAAAAGCAGGTAGATGGGTTAGAATGCAGCACAATTTCTACCATTTCTTCCTTCTTCTCTCCAGAGTACACTGTTCCAAAAGTCTTGCTTCATCCTTCCTAACCATGTATTCTGGGCAAAGTTACACTGTCACTTTCAGAAGGGTAAATCCTGCATGTTGATACTGAAGGAGGAAGATTTGCCTATAAATACTATTATGTTCTCCAGGGCTTGTTGCAGATTTCCTATAAATTAGGTTGTTTTGTTAAAAATTTAAAAATTGTTGAAAATATAATTTATTTAAATGTAAGACTCAAAATCCATGCACACAAGCATACACACACTTTTGGTAAACATATGTAACTGCATTGGGGAAAAAAACAAAACAAAACAAAGTAAAACACCAGAGTCCTGTTACCTGGATACATTTTACATTTAAGGTTCGCCTGAAACACGCTGAAAATGAAGAAATGTGTAACGTATTTAGCTGAAACTATAAACACAGCTCTGAAAAATTGAGACCGACTGACAATAGTTCTGCTAATTTCAATATATTGTTAGATAAAGTATCATTTTAAATAAAATGACAAAACTTCCAAATAAGAGAAATGATGTCCCCACTGTGGAGGACACACGTAAACAGACCTGAAAACACAGTGATAGCCCTGAAACACAGACAATCTCTCTTTCTTAGCTTTGTGAAAGGGACGAGATCACTTGGTGGTCGGGTCTTGTTCAAACAACCGAGACTTTCCCGATGGAAGGTGCAGATCCCCAGCACCGCGCAGGAGTTTTTAAGAAACAATACGACTGTATTTATTTAATTATGTCAGGAGTTCTGTGTGTGTCATATGAGCTATATGAGTTAAACTATTTATTTAAAATAAAACCTACAGCCAACTAGACTAGTGACTAGGAAACAGTAACGGGTTACATTAAGATTTTTTTCAGAAGTGTGTGAAAGCAATTAACAGATTTATTTTTTTTTAAATCTGCAAGTTGTCAAAGCCTAACAAATGCAGTTACAAGTTTGAGGAGGTATTTCTACTTTCCTGCTCCAAAATGCTAATATTATATGCCCTATTCCACTACGGGGATTAAAATCTATTTTACACTGAGATCATTTGAATCCACAATTTGAATCCGAAAAATTTATGTTTCACTGGCATGAATACGCTTCATGACAGGACAAATGAACTAATGCCAGTGGTTACTCCCAAGTAACAGTACATTCACTATCATGTACTTAAAATGTGCTTTAAAAACGTCTATTCACTTGATTTGTATCAAGTGACCATTAATTTGTGAAACCGACCCCTTAATTTAAGCTTAAAATTATATTTAAGGCAGGAGTGTGAAACCGCTTTATTCTACTTTCAAGGCGGTAATTCAAGAGGTTATTTTAGTAAGAGGAAAATTCAGTAGTGTAAGGGTTAAGGGGGTTATGTGTGTGGATGGCCTGTAGAGGTCGTCCTCAATTCAATTATTTGTGCGGGATAAGAAGTATCACAGACATCTGGGTGTAATAGGGGATTAAAAGCTCAATGAGCCTTAAACTGTGCACTTTCCACTTGATTTTCCTTAATTTCCTTTATTATGAAATTAAGTAATTTTAAGGTAAGTTTAAGGTGTTTGGTTTCATAGTGATTCTAATCTAGGTTTAAGAGAAGAGAAAACACAAAAACACAAAACTACTCTTTCAGCTGGTAGCCTAGCGACTGGGGCGTTCGTCCTGAGGTCAAGAAGTCGTGGGTTCGATTCCAAAGACTGCAAAGCACCTCTGAGGTTCCTTGAGTGAGGTACCGTCCCCACACACTTCTCCCCGGGCACTGTGTTCCTGGCTGCCCCCTGTTTCACTTGATGAATGGATTAAATCCAGAGAAGAACTTCATGCTGTTCACACTGTATGCTGTGTTCACAAATGACAGAATGGTCACTTTCACTTTTCAAGGATGGATTACAGTGGTAGAACTGGTTGTTCTGGTAAGCAAGGAATGTTTACAGTGTGTTTATATCTACAGTACTCGGAATGTGAGCCTTCAGGGTGTCATTGTTATTCAGTCAACCGTAGTTCGGCAGTTTCCATTTCTTTTTCTCTTTTATTTTCCGTTCTCTCTAACACTACACACTCCACAACTCTCCCAACACCAACTAACCCCTAAGCACCGACCCTCCCCTTATATACACCATCCCGAAAACCCGCCAGTTGTTATGGCGACACCCCAATCTGCCCGCCAAAACCCATTCTGTGCCACCCACGTGATCCTCCTGCCTGCCACAATATGAATGGGTAGGAAGACCCTCCCTCTCCCCACCATCAGCCATCTCTTAGCTGAAAAAACAAAACTGGAAGTTAGTGTTCTCCTCCAAACATGAGTTATTCAAAGACATTACAGTAGAAGCATTGTCTTCATTTTTTAAATTATTTTAGTCACAGGCTTCTTGTTTGGCCTGAAGGCTCTTTTTTTGCCTTGTCTGTCTAGAGTACACTGTTCCAAAATTCTTCATTTATCCTTCATCTTTCCTAAACTTGCATGTTGGGAAATGCACCCATTCTACTTCAGCAGGTTAAATCCTGCACTTTGTTGCTGAACGAGGCAAGAGTAACCTCTAAACGTTCTCCAGGCCTTCTTGCAGAGTTCCTGCAAGCACTTGATGGCCTGGTTTGGACAGGTAGCAATACTTTAGAGGTACATCACTTCTAGATGATTCTTTAAAAAGCAGTAACTGACCACACAGTACATGAAAATTACTTTTAAATCCCTTTTAAACTCATAGTTATCAACTGTCTCTACTGAGTGTGATACAGACACACACCTCAGTTGCTAAGACCAGAACTGGTGTTAATATTTAAAGCTTCCCAGCGACTTTTTTAAAAAAAAAAAAAATTATCAAAATTACCACCAGTTACTTTTAGACATCTGCAGTAATGACATAGGTCATGGCATTCAGCTGACGCTCTAATCCAGAGCGACATACATCAGTCCACATCTGTTCCTTAAACCTGTAAAGCTAAACTCAACATCTGTTATTCAACCGAGTTACTGCAGTATAGGTACACCTAAACAACACCTGTCAAAGAAAAGTCACAAGTTAAGGCAAAATTAAGGAAGGCATGGGGAATAGAGTTGTATATGTTTTTTGGGGTTTTTTTTTGGGGGGGGTGGGCGTGTAGAGGGGAGCACTTGCACAACCCAACACACAAATAATACCCACATGCTCATAGACTTATTTTGTAAGGTCATTTTAATAATTTATATCTTATAAAAAAACAACAATGACAGTAAAAAACAGCGTAACTCACAAGAATATAGAAAATAAAGAAAATAAAAGATTTTTTTATACCATTCTACTTTCGTCACCACACCTTCATGATGCACAGATGCACAATGAAAGTGAAAGTAAAATACGAACACTACACACTCGAT
>JBBIGB010312341.1:0-10683 GCA_037577075.1 Alestopetersius hilgendorfi | reverse complement strand
TTTGGAGGGTGGCAAACTAGGGGTTAATGGGTTTTGGCGGTTTATTTTGGGGGTTATGTCTGGGTTGCGGGTGGCGTAATTCGTGGGGGGTGCAATGGGTTGCACCTGTGGCGCCCGTAGCCAGGGCAACAGGCACGCCCCTTAGTGGACTGATAAAGGGGAGGGGCATGCCTGGGTGGAGGCGAGTTCGAGTTCTGGGTTCTGGGTAGAGGGTTTTAGAGAGTGTCGGAGAGAGAAGGACTGAGGGGCAGCTAGCCAGCACGGGGGTTCCGTGCTTGTGCAACCTTTTACTTTTATTTTATTTAATAAAAAACACAGAAAAGGATTTCCAGCGTGTGTGTGTGTCTCCTTCCCCCAGCCGCCGCCACAATATATATATATATATATAGATAGATGTAGATCTTGTTCCATCTCCTTGGGAGCTGGAATCATCATAATAACAAAAATTCACAATTTGTGTTTTTTGGTTATTATGTCTTGTACATATTCACAGAACTGTCACTACTGAAGTATGGTCTTACTTTTTAGTTGGCTTAATAATATTTGGTCTTATGCTATGTGCTTTTCCTGTCAAGCAAGAAACAAATTTATGGAGGGTTAGAGTTAGATTATACTATTAGAATTTATTACAATAAATTATAATAGTATGTTGTTCCTACATTACGTATCTTAAGAAGCTCAATAAAACAATCATTAAATTCCCTTTCAAATAGCCCTCAACACCACCCTAGTTCACTTTCTGGGAGTTTTATTTAGTCTAGAATGGTTCTGGGTGAATTTCTCTTCACCTGCAAGAGGAACGAAATTGTTAAGTGGTTGCTGGTTTCAGCTGGAAGTGCTACCAAGGACAGAGTAGAGGACCCTTGAGTATCATTAGGTCCTGCTGATTCCAAGCTCGAGCAGGTTTAAAAAACAGTAAAAGTGCAACCTGCAGTACTGTAACAATGAACAAAAAGACCCAGGCACAGCTCCAGGTTCCTGCTGCCAGAGACTTTTGCTGTAAAATGAAATGTCTGTTCTTCTACCATCATAATACCATCATATCTTCTACAAATGTGACACTTTTATGGTGCACTTTCCCAGATAGAAACTTTAACCTGAGCGCCACCTGAAGTGGCAAAAAGAACTTTACCATCCCCAACATTTCCTCAAATTCCCCCACATTGTAGATCTCCCATTTGGAAATTTCATTTGGAATACCCCCTGACATCGGCTTTCCAACCTATCCCCTCGCCCATCAACAAAAGGTTTTATTAAAAAAAAGAGCTCAGGTGAAATTAGTTTGAGCTAGATGTAAAACAGCCCCAGTTATTATACTTCTTACAACCTGTTGGGGTGCTGTTGAGACCCCTAAAAAATCAGGTTTTAGTCATTTACTAACAGCAAATAAAAACAATTTGGGTGCAAAAGTTGTACCTTTTGTAATGCCTTCATTTTCCTTTGAGAGATGGAGGGTTTTGTCCTACTGGACAATTTTTACCAGATGAGCAGGTGAAAGAGCTCCACACACTGTCCAGAAAGTCTTCAGATTCTGACAAGATTGTTGCTTGAGATTTGTTGCAATCAAAACCATGAACTCATTTATCTCAGGTTTTACTAAACAATACACATTTTTGTTAATACAGGAAACTCGCAGGGGTTACGTTCCACGAGCAAAGAGTGAAAAGCCGCAGATTTGTGATGTGGTTAAAAAAATGCCCAAAGTGCCTATTTTTATAGTGTAAACCCTAAAAATGCCACCAAATATGCTCCAAAAACAATTTAATTTCATTTTTAACTCAGCTTAATACATTACTCTTAAATGTAAAAGTAAACCCATACATGTATTGCACATTGTATACTGAATCGCTGTCTCCTGCAGTGCTAGAATGTAAAATACAGAAGTATAGACCCCTGCATAGACTGTACTGTATTTCAGGTCTTTAAGAACAAAAACACGAGAACACCCAGGGAGAAACTCGCATCTGCCACATTTGTGTCACAGGGCAGCAGTCAATTAGCAGCAAGGTGAAATAAATAACGCTCTAGGATTGGCTACTTTCAAACCTCCCGCCTCTGAATACTGTAGTATTTCACCATCTCAAGATGCGTGTTCTTTGTGTTCTCTCCACAGTACCAAAAATCACACATTTTATATGGAAATATAGCTGAATTTATGTTAATATTTATGTTACAAAATTTGTAAATTATATTTTTTGTAATAATTTAAAATGTATAAAAAATACGTCATGATAAAAACAAAAACATGGAGGATATCTGCAGTTTCCGCAAATTGCGGGGATTTTTGTGAACAATTATTAGTTCAGTTCTAAGAAAAAATCTGCGAATTCTGAACCACAACTTAGCAGTGTTTTCTCCAGATAATTGCCAAAAGTTAGCGTGATGCGTCCCACATCTGAACTGAGATGCAGTTTTGTGATGTGATAATGTTGAAAGAGATAATTGACTTTTGGACATTTGGACATTTAGCTGAAATAGCTCATAACAGCCTCTAAAAAAAGACCACAAATAAGGACGCGGCACATCCCCGTACTAGTTGTGGTCCACTAAACCTGGATAATGGTCATGACTTAATGAAACAGAGGCTGGAATTCTTGGGCAGCCCCCACCCTCTCCCTCCCCCCACTGTTTTCCCAAAGATTTCTGTTCACCTCTTCAATTATTTATAAAATTTGCTTGGCTGCACCCAACATGCTCCTTGTGTCCAACTCTCAGGTGGATGAGTATTGGACTCATTGACATTATACTAGTCATGAAATATGAATGGAGCTATCAAAGGTATTGCAAAGAGAAGGGCAGCATCTCTACAGGACCTCGACTCCTCTAGCCAGTGCAGTGCATTAAACAGTAACAACCTCTCAACACACTGATCTAAAACACAGACAGGCTGAGTAATGCTGGAATATTGGTTTGCATATTTAATAATAAAGAATGTTTTTTCTCTCTCTGCTCAATCGCAAATGAAAGATCATTTTGGAAAACGGTCTAAAACCTCATATTTTAAGTCACTTGGAGTGCAAATGACCCACTAAAATGTATTTTATGGAAAGAAAATCAAGAAATAAAATGTAGGATAATGGGCCAAATGGCTACATTGGGGCAGGCTTTGGTTGGTAAACACATAAAACCTCAAATGTCAGTGACTACAATCTAAAAAGACCAGTTCTTTAAAGAAACAAACAAACTGAAAAAAAAAAACTGATTGATAATGTTTTAGTTTGCTATGGAATTATTAAGAAAAAGCATCTGGGAAGCACTTTATCTTTTAAGACCAGATCAATCAGGTTCAGTATTTATTCATATATTTAATAATTTATTTACACGTTTGTTTGTTTTATTTAGACACGAGATTTGGGTGGCACTAAGTGAACCCAACTTCCGCGAAAGGCCGTAAGCCGTAATGGCTTGCGGTTCATCACGTGCCGCTCCTCCAGTCATTAGCGGCGGCCCGGCTCTTGATCAGGAGTAAGTGCTGCGGTGAGGAGCTCCTGGCCAGACCCTATTGATTTTCAACACACTGCACTTGTAAAGTGCTTTTGCTTCATATGTGATTCCGTGCAGGAAACGCAGCCTCAAAGTGCTTTCATATTTCTCCACCCGAGCAGGAGAACTGGTCCACAGTGCTCTCTGCTTGGAGGAGTTTGGGTGTGTAGCTGTTAGGTGTTTCATGAAACATCGACCAAATTGCTCAAGGGCTCTGCTGGTCACTTTCTGCTTTAATAACAGAAACATTTCTACAAACTGGTGGCGAGGAAGATGGTAATGAAGACGGTGATGCCATCACATCTGGTGACTCTCAGGGGTTTGCAATCATGGGACGATGGGGCTAGAGGAATTTCCATCATATTTGGTCAAATGGGTGGGGTTTAGCGGGTGGTGGCGGCTTAGTGGGTAGGATACTTGCCTCTGGACCAAGACGTCATGGTTCGAATCCTGCCTTTGGCACACCACCACTGGGTCCCTGAGCAAGACCCTAAACCCCAAGTTGCTCTGAGAGACTGCCCCCTGTTGTTAGGGAATGGAAGTTGCTTTGGATAAAAGCGTCTGATAAATGCCGCAAAAGTCTATCATCATATTTGTTTACTGCTGTGGGAACGATTCTATCATATTATTTGACATTGTATTTGCTGAACAGGTTAGGTTGCATCACATTTGTTGGCAGGGGTCAAGATGCCATCAAATTTGTCATATTTGTCCTAATCACTTTTATCGCTCCTAAACCTGAAGAACCTGTAAATCGTCCCCACATTCACTGTGAGCTGAAAATGCTGCTCGAGTTTCTTCAGTAACACTGCTTCACTCCGGCAAACATTTATAAGTTTATGTAATTAATAAACGTAACAAAGGCAGCAGCAGCAGCAGCATATATTAACCAATCCACCACTTTAAAAATAAAGGTGTAAAAAAACAAAGCATGTGGAACAGCTTTAAAATCTAAAAAAAAAATTTAAAATTTAAAAGCTTTTAAACAGCACGAAAATCTCCCGGTGTTTGTGGAATGTATAATACTTATTATTTACTGTAATTACTTATTTCATGAGATTTACAATGATATTTCCTGTTTTGGAATGATATTGCCTGTTGTATTCAGAAATTGCACAAAGAAATAAAATGAACAGGAAGAAACAAACAGCTGAAAAAAAAAAAATATGAAAAAATGACATCACATAAACTGAAATAACCCATTAAGCTTAAATAACCGTAATACCAAGTTATTAATATTATCCAAACCAAAGTCTCCTTTGATCCACTTCAGTGCTTCTTTGATCATTTGTTTTGTTGCTAAATTGAGGAATTTTCTTCAGACTGGTGTTACATATAAGATGCCGACCGTCACTGTCCATCTTAATTTGGCCTTGTCCATCTGAATTTCCTCATGGCTACTCTAATTACCATCGCCTTCATATCAGACTTGTCTTGATTGTGATGAATATGTATGAGTTTGTTGGTGCCTCGCAGGCCAGTAATTTGGTCAATCCGAATTAACATCCATTTTGTACCTGACCTGGATAAATGGCCATGGCCCATCAAAAGTGACGGTCAAATATGTCGCAAAAGTCTTCAAAAACAGGGTATTAAAGTATCCAGTATGAGCTTGTTTTAAAAGGTTCTTTACTCACATCTTTGAAAATCACATCTTGGACAAATAACTATTTTTGATGCTCAACACAACCTCCAATTAAATACATTATTTAAAAAAAATACAATGCCCTTTCTAAAAATAACACACTGGGTGATTCCGAAATCGCGCACTTATGTGAGTGCACTGAAATGTGGTGTGCAGTGCACACTGAGGACTTCTCTCTGTTGTGCACACTGCTGTGGGGCAGTGCTAAATGGAACACTAACGTTTTGCACTTAGAAGTGATGGACGAACATTTACTCGCACATTTACAGCCGCAAAAATATCTGCCGGTTATACCGCAGTGTACATCAGTAAAATAACTTTCTAAACATTACTCACATTTATACAAACCAGTCGCCTCCAATTGGGCTTGCATTTCCTTGTTGTATTTCACTATTTGCCGCCATTATCCAACTCGAAAACATGTTGAAAGTCCCGCCCCCTCCGCCATGTGGTCAAAATGGCGTCTGTTTAGTGGGAGTGTGTCTGAAATCACGCACTTGCACACTTTTAGTGCGCGATTTTAGTGCGTAGTGCGCTCACACTGAAAACCAAGCTAAAATTCAGTGCACTGAAAGTACCCAGATGGTGCACTGAAATCGTCCAGAAAACACAGTGCGGAATGATGCACACTATGCGCATTAAACGGGCGCCATTTTGACCACGTAGCGGAGGGGGCGGGACTTTCAACATGTTTTCAAGTTGGATAATAGCGGCAAACAGTGAAATACAAAGTCCATCTGCACAGCGCTTTTCTGGCTGTTTTCTGTGCAGCATCTGGGTTCTTTCAGTTCACAGAATTTTAGCTTAGTGTTTAGTGTGAGCGCACTACGCCCTAAAAAAGTGCGCAATTTCGGACACATTCAATGTCCTTTCTAAAATCAACTGTAACATTCCGGGTTGGTGGCCGCTAGCCCTTTTCTGAGTAATAGAAGTGGACTTTTAAGTTGAAGTTTTGTGTACACTAGGTTTTAGTTTGGAAGTCATTAGTTACAGCTGACCAGTATTTGTGTTATTCATGAGTTTAGTTCATGTGTATTAAAATTTGTTGGAATGAAAACTTGCTTTGTTTCATAGTCACTTGTCCTGTCACATGTTTCGTTTGTGCCTTTATTGTTTGGAAATAAAAGTTAAGAGATTATGGAAGTCTTTGTCTGTGCCTCCCTTCACTGCCTGGAGACAGGCTCAAACCTGACCTCAACAGAACACTCTTTCCTAAAATATAACCTATTAGGAGCCTATTAGCCTGTTAGCTAAGAGTTGATCAGTTCTAGTATGTCAATGGCTGGACTCTGTGGTACAATATGATGGATTGATTGTTGTGAAATGGTCATAGATGCACTTATGCTTTATGGCAGACTTTTTTTAGGACTTTGAAAGTATCAGCTTTCTAATTATTATGGATCAGAAGACTTAGGTAGAACAGTATGCCACTATTTTTGCCTGCAGTCAGTGCCGTAACATCCTCTGGAGAAAACCCAAAGGAAAAAATAGAAACAAAACTGCCTTTTTTTAGAGCCACAAAGAGCGAAGGAAACAGCTCAGCACTGAGTTTATGCTCTGGAACTCAAATAAAGCAGCAGATGGTTCATGCAAGAGTCTCTGGCAACTTGACAACCAGAGCACGGCGAGTGGGGAGAGTAATTGGGGTTTAATTGTGATATGTTTTATTCTTTATCCCTTCTGCATGTACAAATTACCATATAAATCTGTTTTCTGTATGTATGTGCAGAACACGCCCAGTATGATTTACATTCACACAGCGGGCTTTAAAAGCAGAACGATGACAATTAGGTTCCATCAACAGTACAGCGCAAAGGAGGTGTTTCCAATAAAGTGGCCAGCAATGGAAGCACAGGGTGAGAGTTTCCAAAAAAGTGGCCAGTGAGTGAAAACACAAGGCGGGTATTTCTGATAAAGTGGATGGCCAGTGGGTGTAAGCAGAAGGGTGCTGTGCATACTTTAAATTCTTATTGCAAATAAATAACAATTTTCTCTCAGTTCTTCAGTCTTGGTTGTCACTAAACGTTGTTCTTGCCAAAGCAAAAGTCCTGTGGATTAACTGCAGGCTGACTCACGCTATAAATAAATAAAGAGACGAAATAAACAGCTTCAGATGTTCCACATGACCACACTCAGCTTTATTATACAAATCGGGGGTGCAGGGTACATCACATTTTCCAGCAGTACGGACATGCGAGCGCTTAATAATGCGATGCTGGGCAGGTTCCCCGTCTGAGAGCATCCAGGCAGTGAGGCCTGCCTGCCTGTCTCTTGCTCATGAAGTGAATTACACACTCACTCATGCTTAGATTACAAAACATTTTGGCACAGCAGCCTGTGCTGAGAAGCTGTAGGATCTAAAAAAAAATTATGGAAAAGAAAGAGAGTGTGAAGGAAAAACAAAAGAATTTAAATAGAGTAGGCACGCAAAAATAACTGCACTGAGCTATTTATTAGGTACCGCAAGAAATGTTTTTTCGTTAGAAATAATGCGGACTGAGCCCAAACCCAAACTGTGCCGCCTGTAGGCAGGACGAAAAGTGAACCTGCCTACAGGCTGCATGGTTAGTGAAAAAATATACGGTTTGCGAAAGAGGCTACAATTAGCAAAAGAGGCTACAGTTTGCAAAAGAGGCTACAGTTAATGAAAGAAACTATGGTGAGTGAAAGGGGATTAGCGAAAGAAAATATGGTTTGCGATGCTACGGTTTGCTAAAGAGGCTACAGTTTGTGAAAGAGGCTACGGTTAGCGAAAAGAGGCTACAGTTAGCCAAAGAGGATATGGTTAGCGAAAGAGGCTATGGTTTGCGACAAAAAAACAACAGTGGAGACAC
The DNA here is from genome assembly GCA_037577075.1 of Alestopetersius hilgendorfi. Taxonomy (NCBI): domain Eukaryota; kingdom Metazoa; phylum Chordata; class Actinopteri; order Characiformes; family Alestidae; genus Alestopetersius; species Alestopetersius hilgendorfi. The sequence goes on along the minus strand of JBBIGB010312341.1, from coordinate 2,721 downwards.
AAACTAACACCTGGGAAATCTACAAAGTACAAGCTCTACTGTCTCATTATATTTCAATGGGAGTTTTCTATGACAATAACAAATTTATCTTTAATGCTGTGTGAAACCATGGTGTACCAGGGCATCGCTAACAAGTTTTCTGGGTTAGGTTTTCACTGCACAGCTACAGAATGCAGAGAAAAATAAAAATCAAAAACCCAATCAAGATTATAAATAATAAAATACACCAATATCAAAAGCACCTCTGACAAAAAATAAATTCCCCTGGTGCGACTCCATGGAAATGGTTTTGAGATGACCGGACATGAACTGTGGGAGAGAATTGAGGCAGAAACTCCATTACCAGGCTCAGATACACTGGAACATCAAAATGTTCAGTAACATCACAGTACAGTTTAGATACAACATGGTTCCTCTAGACCTGTAGAAAAGTGCCTTTAACAGCCATTACATCTACCATGTTGGTACATTTTTGGAAAGAGGACCATTACTGGACCATCACTGGGCTAGTGGACTGTTCTCAGTACAGCTGTGGTCATAGTATTCTGAGTATCATGCTCAAGGGTGTTACTGGGGTTTGTAATCACTGCTAGGTTGAGGTTGGTCCACCACCCAAAAGCATCCAGCTGAGAGCATCTCTGTGGTCTGAAACTGACCCCGATAAAGATCTAGAGAAATAAACACACACTGTGCATCAACAGATGGGCTTTAGTCTCTGAATGCACACCAGCCTGGAGGAGCTACAAGGCATTTCTGACCCACCTTGCGAAATGCTCTGGGTGTGTCCGAAATAGCGCACTTACGTGAGTGCACTGTAATGCAGTGTGCAGTGCGCACTGAGCACTTCCCTCTGTAGTGCGCACTGCTCCAGCTGCCAAAATATCTGCCAGTTATACCGCAGTATACATCAGTAAAATAATTTTATTAATGTTACTTACATTTAAACGAACCAGTTGCCTCCATTTGGGATTGCATTTCACTGTTGGCTGCCATTATTCAACTCGAAAACTTTTTGAAAGTCCCGCCCCCTCCGTTACGTGGTCAAAATGGCGCCAGTTTAGGCTGTTTTCAGTTCACCATCCGGGTACTTTCAGTGCACTGAGTTTTAGCTTAGCTTTCAGCGTGAGCGCACTATGCTCTAAAATCATTCACTGAAAGTTTTTGCACACACTGTCTGTCTGTCCAATGAAAATGCTTTCCAATTGGCCCATTCACTAAACACGCACAATGCTGCTGCTCACACAGTTCACTTCGCCACATGGTTTGCAGCATGTTTGGTGCAATTTTTTAAATTAAAACAGCGCACATATTTCATTCTTCTTTTGTGTTCTGTTTGGTAAAACCAAAAGCTGGTAGATTATTATGGTAGGTAGGTTATTAAAATGCAGATATCTTCAACTTTTGTCGTTAGCAAGCTGCTGGCTCCATGTTGAGCCTAACACTGCTGCTACCAACACGGAGCACTGGACAATCCCGTACAATACCGGACAATACCGTACAATACCGTACAATACTGGACAGTGGGGCAAAAATGGGGTATGTAGTATATGTGGTGCATATGGGCGCACCGCCCGGGGGGAACCAAAACAAGGGAGGGACAGAAAAAATATCACTGGCATTAATGTTTTAAAACTGTTCCTGTGCTTTTCTCATGACTATGCTCTAAATATCCTGTTTAAAATATTTAAGAAACGTAGGGCCTGGCCACTGGCAGTAGATGTTATGACCAGCGATGCTGCCGTGATGGTGGGGTGGCGGGGTGGTGGTGGGGGATTTGCATACCCCCCAAAAACTGTGTAGTTGCGCCCCTGATACTGGACAATACCATACAATACTCGACAATGCAGCACAATACTAGACAACACTGTACAGTACTGTACAATAGTCAAAATTATTTTCCAAAGGCACTCACAAATTGTGAAAAAAATATACTTAATAATACATTATAAATTTAATTATACCTAAAACTGCAAACCCTTAACATGCCCCCAAATATGATTCCAAAATACTTTAATTTAATTTTAAATTCAGCTTAAAGGTCCCATGATATTTTATGTTTTTAATATAGGTCTAAAATGGACTATATGCCAATGTGTGCGCTGACGTACTTCTGTTAAAATCTCAGCCAGCTCGAATACTTCCGTTAGCCTACGCGTCTAAGCTAGTGAACAATGAGAAGGATTAAATAACAGAAAATGTGTGGTACAACAGCTGAGCATTGCTGTGTGCCATTATACCAGGCTTCTAATAAGTACAACCATGTACTTGGTTTCTTTACTTTTCCTTCGGATGAGGAGATAAGGCCTAAATGGATAGTCGCTATCCGGAGGGATACGTTTGCCGTAACGCCTCACACCCGGGTGTGTAGCCGGCATTTTACAGATGAAGACACTCGTGAGCCAGCATCAGAGAGAGGACGACGACTGCTTACAAGGGGAGCTGTTCCAGCGTTATTCGCATGGAATCATTTCTCCCTTCCACCTCCAAGACCGGGGGTTTGGGAGCGAAGACGAAGACCGACGCCAGAGGTTGACATGGAGGATAATGCACCTGGTAAAAGCTTGGGCAATAAAGCCTGAAGATTAACACTAGCCCAACAGAGCCCCATTTTTTGAGACTTCCCATCTCTGTAAATAGCAATTATCTACAATTGTTCAAATATAGAGCAGTTATCTACATTTGTTTATATGTAGCATTAACATTTATGTATATAGTAATATA
>JBBIGB010312332.1:0-10683 GCA_037577075.1 Alestopetersius hilgendorfi | reverse complement strand
ATGAGACAGAGGGCGGAACGCTGAACATTCTAGAATGCTGAAAAAAGGGGCGGGCCGTGAAGTCGAGGGGGCGGGGCGGGGAACGCAGTGACAGCATCGCTGACATTAGACCTGATCTGACTGAATTTTGATTGGTGCAAAAGCGAGGCTCAGCGGACCGGCAGGAACTCTCTCACGGACCGGCACCGGTTCGCAGCCCATAGTTTGAGAAACGCTGTAATAATACACACCTTCTATAATGACATACAAGTTGGACCTGAGAATGGACAACATTCATTTCAACAACATTTAATTTCAATACCATAATTCTAGAGTTAAGAAAATTGTCATATAATTATTTAAGCAAAACCTGCTTTTCAAACCAAAGAAGACGCTTTAATGAAGCTATATTAGTAAATCTACAGTACTGTGCAAAAGTCTTGAGCCACTCCTCATTTCTTTATAGTTTACTTTGATCACCTTATTGGTGCAAAAATATTGTTTTATTCCTGTCAAACTGTTATATTTTTGTTATATTGACGAGGTTAAATGAAAGAAAATGGAACAAATGTCACAGGGTACAAAGTGCTTAAAGATACAAGGAGCCTAGATAAAGGAGTTCCAGCCACTCAGCATTCAACACCACCAGTACACTGATCACTGCCTGATCATCTGGAATCATCTGCTCCTGTTTCTTCACTGGTTCAGGACTTCAGTTAGATGCTCTTTGTTCTGCTTGAATGATTCATATGCAGGTCACTGTGTCTTAACCAACAGAAACATTCCTCTGAAACTGGTCAGGTTCAGGGACTGGACTGGAAATGAGAGTCTTTGTAAGTTCTTCAGGAAGCCTGCAGAACTGTTCCTCAAGAGATTAAACATACTCTGGCTCTTAGGAAGCAAAATATAAAGAAATGAAGGTTGGCTCAAGTCTTTTGCACCTCAATGTGTCATTAAACTTGATAGCCAGGCAGGCTCTGAGGCCTTAGGAATGCTGCAGTGGAAGGAAGGCGCTTATCTCCAGATGGGTTCCTCACATCCAGCCCGGCCCCGTGGAAGGACCTGGTGGAGCTTTAAATACCAGAATTAGCACTCGCTCGTCTGCTTTCGTTCACCGTTCCTGCTGCCTCTGGCCTGCTGGACAATCTCACTATACTCTCCACATCTCTCAGACTTCTCCACACTAACCTTATTCAAAACAACAAATGTGTGGCTGGATCTGAGTGAAGTAACAGCCCTGTTGAAGACTTTCCTGGGATTTTGTAGTGTCTGACACTAATATTAATGATCCATGCTGAATGTGAATGCATCAGGCTTGCCCTTCTGGTCACTATACTGCTGGCATGTAAAGTAAAGAAAGCCAAGACACACACATTTAATGTAGTTTGAATTAGACTCATACTACTATGGTATTGCTGTGTCCAAAATTCTGCAGAAGCTCTAGTCACTCACTCATGTTTTCAGTGAGTAGAGATTTCTTATGGAAACATTAGCGTGTGCAGTTTTAAAGGCACTTAAAGAGGTCCAGCAGGCGTTTTAAAGATGACGACCTGTTTTATTCCATGCACAAATATGTTTACGCTGGATCTGAAGGTCTGCAAGCCGCTCCAAGTCCTTTTTTGGAAGTGTAATGGTTTACTACCTTATTTATTTTCTTCATCATGTTAGACTTGAAGAAGGACATAACGTTGTTGTGTGTTTGTCATTTCCTGTTTGGTTTGTGGTGTTTATGTTGCACCTGAGCCAGGCAGAAGTGAAGCCAGGTGCACGTCTGAAGAAGAGCCTAAACCTGGAGACCTCACAGTTTCACGTCACCACTGTCGAATCAAAACTTACAACAAATTTATAAACTGCCAGCCCTTAACACTGTTTGACCATGTCATGAAAAATGGATTGGTGACGCTTTACAATAAGATTAGTCTTGTATGACCATTTATAAATGATTTATAGTCAGGTTATTAACTTCGTTTTAGACAACAAAAAATAATTTGTTAATCATTAATAAGGAGTTATAAACAAGTTATAATAGTTCATACATTGAGGCAGGCTCTATATTTGGTGAGATCTCAGATATTGCCAGTTACTGAGTGTATCTTGTCTCGTTCTCAGGCAGAATGTTAAAATGTCAGCTTCATCAGGTCTTTGTTAACATGCTACTACGATTAAAAGCACAAGATCTTTGAAACCAGGGGAGATTGTCTCCGCCCACATGTGGGTGGGGAAAACCCACAGAGGGCGGGGCTCCACATAGCTGCAGAGTGGCGGCGTGCTGAGTGAAAGAGCAGCAAACGGTGAGCGTGGAGGAGAACAAACACCAGTTCTAGACTGTTTTACTCTGTTTATATTTAATGAATCAGAGTTTACTGATATACTCTGAGCTCTGAGGGTAAACACTGGTTCTAGAGCTCTAAGGGGTAAAGGGGTTTAAGCTGGTTTGTGTGGCTTTTCCTCTGAGTCGTGTATAGTTGCCCATAAGGCACTTTGCAGTGCAGCCAATTTGGGGTGCAATTTAGAGCACTGATAAACCTTTGGTCCATAGATGATGGCTGTTAATGCCCACACTGTATTTTTAGCACACTGTTGGTGGTACAGTACTTTCTTGTCAGGCTGAACACTGTAAATATTTGAGCAGGGAATGAATACAGTACTTATGGTGCAATTGAGAGATGCTTGCAAAATAAGCTGAGTGAATAAAACACTGACTGAAAGACTTCTGCCTCTATTACACCCACTCGCTGTCGATGAAAAAAGCCTTTCTATAGGACAGTTTATCATTACACATTCCGTCACACTCTGACCTTTTACTCTTCCTTTTATTAGCACTTGAGAATGGTTGTAAGCTTACGACAGGGAAAGCAATGCTTATTTTAAAGCCCTGCTTTCCCTGCGTGTTTATCCACTTTCTCGTACGGATCGTTCCAAGATGCGGTTCATGTAAATACATGGCTCTGCTTTGCAATCGGTCACTCACTTAACCCTCAATTGGACATTAAATGACCACTCTGCACAGTTTTGGGGTCTCCAAGAGCGATTTCCTCAAGCGATTCGGCAGATCCTTCTTAGAAAACTTGCTTCGCTTGCCATGTCATCATTCATCAAGCTGCAATTTTCTGCAAACCGGGACCAAATCTGGCAGGCTGTGTATGATGCAGCATTTTTAGGAGGTTGAATATATTTTGGGAACATCTATTGTTCAGCCTGCTCCCCTTGGTATCTGAATTTGTGTGTGTGTGTTTTTTTGTGGGTTCTGCATTTGACGGCAGCTGTTTTGTCTCCCGTGTTGTAAGGGAAAAAGAAAGTGCAGTGTGGACAGCTCTAAGTCAGCCGAGGGCAGTGGTGTGGGAAAGTCCTCCACAAGCTCGCCGGCTTGTTGTCTGTTTGCTTTAGTAAAACTGGACTCTAAATAATAGCTCACATGCAAGGTAATTGTAATCCAGGCCAGCCTTTTGATTTAGTAAACAGTCATTTTTTCTTCATAACGTGTTTGCATTTTGCTCACATGTGTACAGAACGCCTGTCAAACAAAACCAAGACGTTTTCAGAGGCTCCATGTTGCGTGACACTCTCCATTCGACTCTCTCCTTCAATTAGAGTCACATCTTACAGAGCACTGTTGATGTTCTGACAAATAATCTACCCTTAACCTGTCATGCAGTAATTATGTGCTCTTGAAATGGACCACTTCTATAAAGCTGTGCAACTTTCTCCAAAAAACAAAGAAATAAATGGTTTACCAAAGTGTCAGGTTTTTAGTACAGCAACACGTTTCTGGGCAGCTATGTTCCTTTTTCTCAAAGAGGCCGACCAAGACTTTGCCCCAAAGAGAAGAACTGAAAACTGCTCCCTGAAATGTGACTTTTATTTAATATTTAGATTTGGTTCGAGAAAAACCTCCTCAACTGTCTCCCAGTTTGTCTCCAGTGAAATGGTCTTGCAGGACAGGCTAACACTTTAATAGGTACAATAATGTTGTGAAGGGTGGTTCATTCACAGTTCTATTAGTCTAAACAGTAGGAATTTCAGTCAAACTTTGTTTATAAAATGAGTTTAAAAAGAGTTTATTAATGCTTTATAATCAGATTAATTCAGTTGTCGACAGTTTATACAGTATTAATAAACAGTTATAAACAAGTTATTATTCATGCAGGCTCACTATTTGGCACTATCTGGCGTTATAATGGTAGTAGCATGTTAACAAAGACCTGATAAAGCTGACAGTTGAGAAAAAGAGAAGATAAACTCATCAAGATAAAATAGTGAGCCTGTATCAATGTATGACCTCTGTTATTACTTGGTTATTGATTTACAAACTCTAAAGTGTAATTAACAACCAGATCATAAATAATTTATATGGGTAGTGTAATTATATAATGGTGCCCTTTTTGTGAAAGGAAAAAAGACCCCACCCAAGACTTCAGGTGGACATGAAAAAGAGCTGCTTAGGTTCTTAATTCTTTTAGATAAACAGGCAAGTGAATATCTAACATTTTCAGTCTCTTAGTATATTTGGGTTTGTGAAGCTGTAGTCACTCTGAACTATTCAAGTGGCTTGAATTGGAAAGAATGTAAAGTAATTAGCTCCTGGAAGCAATTCATTTTGCTTCCCGCCGGGTTCATGTGGTTGAACTTTAACTTTTGCAAGGCTTGGAAATGTGAGCCAACTGAAGACAAGAGGGCAAGCTGTGGTCTTGTCTTTATAAAAAAATGGAATGGAGGAACTCTCCAATTTAGTGAAAGTGAACCATTTGTCACACATGAACACACCACAGCAGAGCACACAGAGTGAACAGCACGAAGTTGTTCTCTCCATTTAACCCATTCACCAAGCGAAGCAGCGAGCAGCCAGGAACACAGCGCCCGGGGAGCAGTCTGTGGACACGCTAACTTACTCAAGGGTACCTCAGTGGTGCTGCTGGCAGCTCTGAGATTCGAACCAATTACCTTCTAATTGCAGGGGCAACTCTCTAACAACTGGGTCTCCAGCTGCCCCTTAATCTTCTCTGAGCACAGATTTGGTATTTGTACTTGTCTCAGCACAGAACCTAAACGAGTAGTCCAGGCAGGAGGGTTAATCAACTAGCTTATAATAGATATTCACCAAACAATAGAAGCCCTCCAAAACTTGTGGGCGGAGACTATCCTGAAAGTACTCATGGGTTCAAAGATCTTGTGTAAAAGAAATGTGTTTATTTTTGTTCTTTATGTTCATTTGCATGTGATGCCATTTTTAAAAACCCAGTTTTATTATTACATGTTTTTATTATTGCATGTCTTTATATGACAATAACTTCAGTTCTACGTGGGTAACTTTCACATAAGGATTTTTTCTGGATGATGACAATTACCATTTACCTGCACAGATCTGTGCAACTCATGTTCTTACAGATAAATATGAAAATACAATATTAGATTGAAGCCAACTTTCAATACTCTTAAGTAGTGTTGAGAGCTTTCTGAAGATGCCACCTCCATCCTCCCCTATCTGTACACTTTCACCCCATGTTTCCTCTTCCTTACATGTGAGTGTTCCTCCTTTTCCACTCTCCTGTGAAGTAGAGAACCCAACCCAGTCGATGTTAGAAAGCCAAACACTGGGCCACAGATAGTGCAGGGCTTGTTCCTGTTATGGTTGGGCCTGGTGGAGGATTAGAAGCAGCGGGGATTAGAGACCTTCCGCTATTTGGGTCAGTTTGTTTAACGCTGTCCAAACTGCTCGGCCTGCGCTCCCTGTTCTGAGGAGCACTGGTTTCAGGCGAGAATGAAGTGAAGTCAGATGAATCACAGTGGAGTTTGTAGAAAAGATCAAACAGCATTTATTCCAGTGCAGGCAATAGGTCCAGATTTGTTCTGGACAAACGAAAACATCTTACCTTTGTTGGCTTTACAGCACGTATTTATTTCATAAGCATTGCTCATAACCAGAATCAGAATCACTTCATTGCCAAGTACTCTTGCATGCACAGAAATCACAATTCATATGTACAATCCAAATACAGTGATGAGCTCATTTCCATCTTTTGGCCCGATTAATGCTTATTGATAAATCATGTTCATAAATTTCACCAAACACAACAATTGTTTGCATTGTTTGCTTCATATAAATGAACTGGAAACCTATATAAATGAAATATTTTGTTGTATGTTGTCAGCATATTTCAATACATGGAGTACTGCAGTGTTGAACAATAACTGCTAGAGACGGGTCTTTAGTTCAAGGCATAAAAAAAAACGGACAAAAAAACGCTACAATAATGCAAATTCTGTTAGCCCCCTTAAGAGATTTCCAATAGTATGTTAATACCACCCGGGATGAGTACCTGCCTCACACCCATTGACCCCAGGGATAGTTTCCGGGGAGCCGTGACCTTAGTAAGGTGGTGAACACTGGTGAGCATTTTGGTCATTCTAGATTATGCATTGAAATGTAAAGCTTGAAAAAAAAAAAAACATTCCATATGTTTTATGTAAACTTTTTGAGCTGGATGTAGCAGTTTCAGTAAAGAGTCCTGGTGTAGATCTGCCGCTGGTGTTCTCCATTTCTAAAAACTGAACGAAACCTGGCTAGACCATGGCCTTGAGTCAGTGATGTATTTAGAACTTCCAGAAATGTCTGGAGTGGTGTTTTTTCTTGGTTCCACCTATTGGAAATCAAAACAATGTTTGGCTGATTATACTAATTATGTTTGTAGTTAACACACAAGGCAGGGGGTTCTAAAGCCCGGTGCAGATAACCCCATACTGTGCAATGAGCGACACTAGGACAGAGATTGAGACCCCCTGGTGTAAGGCCTTCAGTCTAGCTGCTAAAGACTCTGGTAGAGCTTTCATTGCTACATCTTACTCAACACAGCAGGAAAGCAAAAACTTTTCATTGGCTGTTTCAAGATCTTAACCATTTTAGTTTAGGACTAAAATACTGAAATACCCGGAGCTTCCTCTGAGCATGGAGCAGGCAGAGACGCAGGGATCAATGCAAGATACGTTTTATTAAAGAAACTAAAAGAAACAAAGCAAGGCACGGGGGCCGTCAGAATAATCAGAACGTGGCTACTTAGAATCAGGACACAACAGGGAAATGAGGTGATGGACACACGAGGATGAACTAACAGAGACAGACTTATATACTGAACTAAATCATGGGGAAACACGAGACAGTTGAAAACATAGGAGACACGTGATACAAAACAGAAACCATGTAACACAGAAACAGAATATCAAAATAAAAGCCCTAATAAACAAGAACAGAAAAGAAAGACAAAAAGAAAAGCAGCGACCCCTAATGGCCGCTGACCAAACCGTGACAGTAGTCCTCTAATTATCTTATACACAAATATCTTCATACAAATACATCTGTTCATTTAATTTAATATGTGTGTGCCTGTGTGTGTAAAATAGTACTCTTTTCTATAGGAATACTGTTCAGGAGCATCAGTACACTTTTATGCCATCATTAATATTTAGCACACAAGTGCTTTCAGTGGTCGCAGGCTGTGTCTCACCAGCTAAATCTGCCATGCACTCTGGAGTTGACCAGTGAAGATGAAAGACATTCTTTATTGATCATATTTTTACATATTTTGGAGGGAGATACGAATCGAAAATGAAAGATCTCTCTCCAATCAGTCCAATAAAAGACAGCAAGTTTGGCACAGAGTGGGCGGGGGTCTCCTTTCAGGGTTGCCAGATGTGCACACACTCGATGAAGACAGTGGGACATGCGTGTGTCCAGCTGCTTCCCAACGTGAGGCAGATGGCAACCACGCTGCCAGCTGAACGCCTGAACATGTGTAGATGTATGTGTGCATACAGGCAGCCTGGAGGCACAGCCTGCTAATGTCGTCCCAGACCCTGACATGTGAATATGGGTATGGGTTTAATAGTACTGTAGCACTCTTAAGCAAAATGTTTTTCTTTAAAATTTTACTGCCACTCGTAATGGTTATAGGTCTACGGTCCGAAAGCTTTGTATATGAAAAGCCCTGAAGGAAGTTGGCTCTATGGCTTGGCGCCATTTGTAATTAATTTCAGTTTTTTTTCGGTTTTCTCATTCCTCTGGGCCGTTTAATGAGCTGGTGCTTTATTATCTTACTAAGACCCATGATTTGATGGCACATTTTGTTCATGCGGCTGAGCTTTATGCGAGGGATTCGAGGGCAGGCCGGAAAAGACCGCACCAATTTATTCCCCAAATTTAACATTAATAGAACCCAGATTTCGACAGGTCCTATGTGCTCAGGCCTTTTTTTCCTCTGGTATATATTACAGCAGGTCACATGTTATAGATCGAACTGTATGCAGAGTTTGTTCCCGTGCTGAAATGTCTGTTTTTTTTGTAGCCTGGCACTGATAAGGTGGTTGTTCCATGGCCAAACCTGGTGACCATGCTGACCTGTCCCTGCATCTGATAACAGTACGTACTGGATATTGGGAACACGTTTCCCTCTCGGCTTCAACTGCCATTTTTTCTCTTTTTGTTGTGGATAACAAACACATGACCTGCTGGAAGCTTCTTTCAAGGATCTCTGAAAGCAAGGCCAAAATCTTGTCTTCAGCAGGAGAGAGCCGGTAGTATCAGGATTTCAGGAGGAAGAGCTGAAGATCAGAATAAATGTTGCTGTAGGACAAAAGGTCAACATATCCATCTGAAAATGTCTTTTAAACGATTGAAAGTCTCTTTAAAATGATTTAAAATGCTTAAAATCAGTCTTTACACATGGCAGTGTCATGGAAAGGTGATCAAAAATATCCAGCTGACTGATGATGGTGATGATGATGATGATGGTGGTGATGATGATGATCAGGATGATGATGTTGATGAAAGGCTAGAGGATGGCTAACAGATGCATCAGCAGATGGCCAACAGTCTCTAACTGTTACAGCAGCAAGGTGGAGCTAGGAGGAAAGAGGTTTATGATAAAGTGGCCAGAGTTACCCACATTTACTTCTTATTATTGCATGTACACAGTGTACAGCGTCTCCACACAAAGACAAGAACTACTGAAAATATAAAGTCAAACTAACACTCTGCAGAAATACTCAGAAAATGCTTAGTACTAAATACAACAAGAGAGGTGGATATACATACCATAGAAGAATATCAAAAAATAGATGCAATCAAAAAAATATAAAACAAATACATATGCATTGAGTTTACAAGCAACCTGTTTCTCTTCACTATTGATTTCAGCTATTTAACAGGCCCTTCCGGAGCTGAAATGTGTGCACTGGAATAAAATAGTACAACATGCAGGGAATTAGACACAACAGAATAAATATACATGCATTGATTCTTCACACACACACACACACACACACACACACACTCACATAGCAAAACCCTTTGAACCGTGTCAGCTGGAGCAGCCTGTGTGGTGCGGGCCGAGCCGGACCCCTCAGAGTGGCAGTGGGCTGGAGCTGACCGTCCCCTCTGTGCTGCATTAAAACACTGAGCCCCCCATTGTGCTCTGGCAGCAGAAACGCACAATAGAGCCGGGCCAAATGGGACGCATTTTGTGCAATGTTGTTTTAGCCCAGGGGGGAGAGGAACAGCTCAAGATAAGGATCTTCAGGGCCTGCTTTATTTAGGGTTACTGCCCCAGGGCACTGGAACACTGCAGTGTGTGTGTGTGTGTGTGTGTGTGTGTGTCCTTTAATGTTTGTGAGGCAAATGAGAAGCAAGACGGCATTTTAGTGGATAATTTCTGTTGGGGACGAAGGCCCATTTCATCCCAACCTTCTTTGTAAAGCTCAATAAACTTTGAGTGCCCTCCCACCCCTACCAGTCCACAATTACAGTCCCAGCCTCCAACCCAACAAATATGATGAATAATCCCATGCATGCCCAGTATCCAGATGGAGCTGGATGGTCAGAACCCCATAAGAAATAAAGTGGCCATTTTTGTTACACAGAACAGCACACAGTGTGAACAGTGTGCAGTACTTTATCTGCTTTCTATCCATTCATCAAGTGAAGCAGGGGCAGCCAGCGACACTGTATCTGGGGAGCGGTGTGTGGGGATGGTATCTTACTCAAGGGTGCCTCAGTGGTGCCACTGACAATCCTGGGGCTCAAACCCATAACCTTCTGATCACAGGGACTGCACCCTACCCACCTGGCCACCAGCTCCCCGTTGTTGGTTAACTGGTTGTTGGTGATGCAGAATCAAATTCTAGACTGTCCTTTAACTTTAAATGCTCTCATTAATTGTTTCAACATTTAATAGCTCGTTAAATATCTAACACTTGTCTGGTGATTTAATTATAATTATATTAGGGGTCTGTTTATAGGTCAGTATTGTGGAATAAAACAATGACATTTTCTTGCTAATAAAGGAACTCAAAGAATAAAGGTGTGAAAATACTGAAAAGTTATTTGTTCGGGAAAATATTGAGTGTATTTATAGTAAATGTTAAGTGAGTAACATGCAAATGTAAAAAATGTGTGCAAACATGTTGGAACGTATTTATATGATTGAAATATGTGTGTCACAAGAAGCAAATGAAACACATTTTATTTTACAGCTGAATATTAATAATCGTTCTGTTCCAGTGAAGTGGCTGCCAGGGGGCTGCAGAAGGAGGCTTTGCATGTTTTTGTGTCATTTGAAGGTTTTTGTCACAACCAGAATAATATACACTACCGGTCAAAAGTTTTAGAACACCCCAATGTTTCAAGCTTTATTTAATCGAAATTCAAACAGTTCA
>JBBIGB010312277.1:0-10688 GCA_037577075.1 Alestopetersius hilgendorfi | reverse complement strand
TAGATGTTGTGTGTGTGTGTGTGTGTGTGTGTGTGTGTGTGTGTGTGTGTGTGTGTGTGTGTGTGTGTGTGTGTGTGGCCAGCCCACCCAATCCCCTTAGAGGGAAAGCTTATGAATATAAGAGTGGGCTTTGTTCACTCTGTTACTGGGTGAGAGGGCCCCTGAGGCAATGTTACACAGTCCAGAAAACTTAATGTTCTATCATCCAGCTCAAACGGATCTAGTCTGGTACAGTATAATAAACTTTGTTTAGGTGTTATAATAAATATTGTTAAAGGTCTGGTACCTCATAGCTTGCTGTCATTTCCTTCTATCTTGGACCTTTTGCCAAAACAAATATTAGTATTTGCATACTGAAACTGATCTCTGTGCTGGTTTATTAGTCTAAGGACTGACTTTTAATATATGGATTAGATGTAGATAGCTCTTGGTTAATGATATTGCAAGTGAAGGCCTTTTTTCAATGCAAGAATTTTAAAAGTAGTCCATAATGATCTAAGATCAAAGTTTTCAGGATCAAATAAAAAACTGAGATTTAAGAACATCAACAGATAATATCTTCATGGTCAGGATCTTTTAGTTCATTTGCTTTATCTGATTTGCTACCAGTGATATGATTCATCAAATATGATGGGTTTTTTTTTTTATTGGCATTTACAGTCCTAAGTCATATTAAAAAAGGGGAACACTGTCTCAGGGACTGTGTCAAGCATAGATACACTATATACTGCGTCGGCAGTCAGAATAAATGATAACATTATTGTGTTATATTCACAAAATAAAATTCACCAAGTGCTATTTTCTTTTTAAGGAATGTGCTTCACTTTATTTTTATTTGTCCCAAATAGAACTTTGCACATCCACTAGCTTTGAAGAAAAAGAGTGAAAGAGTGAAGAGTGAAACAATGAATTTGTGAATATTTGCTCCCCCTCACTCAAAATCCTTTTTATTTTCCAATCTTTTTATGCTTGTTTATTTTCTGCTTTTAGTTCTATTATTGTTGTATATCTACTTGCACTTTTTGTATGATGTCCTTGGGAGCTATAAAGGTGCCTATAAATAAAATGTATTTTTATTAATAAAGCTTTTTTACCTCATTTCCCGTAATCCCTGGAGGGTTGAATCACGCTGCATCATGAGTTGCCCTAGATTTCAGCCCATACTTTAAACCAGCCATGGGTGATTTCAGATGCGAGGAAAGTTCTGTAAAGGGAAAGTCATTGGAGTCCAGATTCCTCAGAGGCATTCTCAGGTCTGGCCTGGAATTAGAGGAACTCCCAGGGATCAAAATGTCTGCTTCAGCTCGGCCAGTGTCAGTTATACTGTCCATCCGGCTGGGAAATCTGGTAGAGCTAGTTTACAACCACACCTCCTGTCACCGCTAGAACTCTGTTTAACCAATGGAGAGAGAAGCTTGTGTGGCTTCCTGAAGGAGTAGGAGTGGAAAAAAAGCTCAGAAAGAGCACATGCTGAGGGCCAAGCACTGCCTGAGTCCCGGACCCACTGTAACTAAAGACAACAATAAGCTCATCGAACTGTTCTGATTACTTCTGACATGGTTTCGAATTCCTGGGCCTATTTAGTGAGGACTCCCCACCCCCACACAGCACACACATACACACACATTTTCTGTTTTCTTGTTAGCTATTTCCATTTATTTTATTCACTAAGTAAAGGCAAGGTGATCTCAAGCAAGTTTTAAATGTTAATGTAGTTGGAAAAGCATTGAAAAGGAAAAACCATTATGTCTGAGTCATTTCTTGGTAAACCTGTTTCAGAAGCACTGACATCATTCCTTCCCATAACGGTGCACAGAGAACTGTTACACATATCACTGTGTTCAATCAGAAGTACAAGATCTGGGTTGATCCTTTATGTGGTCAGATTACTTTAAATGACAAATATAAATGTATTTAAACCTTATGTTTCTTTTTTCTTTCATTTTTTACAAATGCTAAACAAGCTTTTCTTTCTCTTTTTTAACTTTTCAAACAGAAAGCTCAATTTCGACCATTGCTTGAAAACAATGCATTCAGTAAACACAATACCCAAAAGTCTTTCAAGCACTTGTTAACTATTTATATAAAGGGTGGGTAATATAGTCAAAGGATGCAGACAAGGGACTGTTCCTTTTTTCTTTCCTATAGTATGTAACGTACCTGGTAGTTATTTGTTTTAATCACTTTGTTCCTTTAAAATTAAGATGTTTCATTGTGGTTTAGTGTTGTTTCATTGTGGTTTACTTGTTGACAAACAAGTCTCTATATTGATTACATGAACAACCTATAGATGATACAAAACAACTATAGAGCACATTGGATACAACATATGTTTACATAAAATAGCAAATTCACAGTCAGTGTCTCATAGGTGCTTTGGAAAAAAGCGTAGTATGACCTCAAATGCTGATATTGTGACGAGATCATTTGAGTTGCAGTGTTTTGGATGCTCTAAAGCATCTTAGACATGAAATGTTGGGTCCAGCTGCAGAGAGGTGTGTTGAGTTTTTGAAATGATATTTTTGTACTGAAAAGTTGTTAAAAGTTGTGCTCATGTGTTCCCTGTTTTCTGATTTGTCCATTTACATATACACTAATTCCCCTGAGACACATTCTTCCTGCTTTCAGACAAAAATCATTAGAGCAGTGTTTCCAGTGGGCTATTTCTGTTTGTTGGATAAACATGCAGGGCAGGGCAGAGCACTAACTCTTCATGAGCTCTGGTCTTTTATGAATGACAGCGAATGCTGGTGTCAGAACATAAATATCTATGTGATGTCAAGTCTCTGACACCTTTAGAGAACAAAACCAGGAGAAAACCTTTGCAACAATTACTGAACTGTCTATTAAAGATGCAGCCAAGGCTGGGCAATATGACAACATTTATACTAAATGATGCCACAATATGCTGTTCTGAGCACATTGTGATATATTCAGTACTTAACAACCGTTTCATTACAAAAAAGCTTAATCAGCATAAAAATAATATGTACTCACTTTTTTGACAGTATTTTTGTAAAGTGTATTTGATAGGGTCCCACTGCACTGGTTCATTTCAACTTATCGAGTGTTAAAAACATATATTTGGACATATTGTGTATATTGTATATATATGATATTATGTTTTTGCCAGATCACCCACCCCTTGAAGCTGCTGCATCATATATGGTGGTTACTTTAGCTTTCTAAAAGCCACTCTGAGCTCCCCTCTGTCCTTTACACCACTGCCTGTGTTTATAAAACAAGAGTGTGTGTGAAAGAAAGCAGGACAAGAAGAAAAGACACAATGAAACTTAGTTGATAAAGATAGAAAAAACAAAGGCACACATGGATGTCAGCGTATTTTACAAGACCTTGAATGATACTTGATTTTGGATCAGTGTGGAAGTTTTTTTGTCTGTATATACACTATTTGGTCAAAAGTATTGGGACGTCAGACTATTACACCGACACTGCATTCAAACATTCAAATACATAAACTTTAATGTGGAGTTAGAACCCACTCATGGATAGCCACCCAGCCTTAAAATCCAAAGCCGATATGACAACTTCCCTAAAATAAATCTCCTTTTAAACAGTATCTTGGCACTGTTTCAGCTCTGCCATCTAGGCCTCGTGGCAAGGCAACATATTAAATGGATGGTGGAGGGTAAAATGTAAACAATGATAAAGTGTAAACAACCTCATGCCATCTTAGAAAGTCCACGAAGCATTAAATGGCCGAGACATTTATCATATGTAATATGTTTACAGACACTGTCACACAAACAGACAAAGCCCAGAGTAAGATGTCTGGCCTTTAAGCTGTGGACCTATAATAGCGCTACAGCTAGGGTTACTCTACAGGGATTTGGTCACGTAAAAAACCGAAAGGAATCATTAATAAACCTTTTCTTATTTGCGGATATTCTTACAAATTTTGTTGTATATGAAGTTTTGAAAACAAATGGGATATTATCATCTTACATATGCATGAATTTTCATTATAATTTTGTACAATTTTATTACCCAAATTCCATTATTCTGGTGTAATAAAGAACACTCTATGCACTGATTTTATTAAAAATGTTAAAATAATGTTTACATTTAGAAATGAGCAATTTCTTAAAATTCTTCTGTAGAAAATCTTTCAGAATATGATTAGGAAAAAAGAGAAATATCATAAATGCAGGTATTTTTGACATATTTGGTCCTGAATGTAGGGAAAACACGATTTCAGAACTGCAAAGAAACCGTGAACATCTCAGAACAATGCACTGCATCCTATATTCATCGTTTAAAATGCATTTGCTTGAATATTGCCTTTAGCACTTAGAAAGGTGACATATTATCATATTTCTTTTTAATTAAACAGGAAACAGTTGAAATATAACACAATGGAGTGCAGTAGAGCAAAGCCTGCATTAATGCACTATTTTGAAAAATAATTAGATGCTGTAGCCTGGATATTTTAGTACAGTTTTAGAAAAGAGATAGATGCAGTTTATTTAGAAATCTGGAAAAATACTTGACAGGACCTTGTTTCCTCTTGGAGTGTCTTGCTCTATGTAAGGATGCAGTCAGGAGAACAATAAAGACTCAATTCAATGCAATATAGTCATTAACTACCTTGTCAGCAAAACCTTGATTAGCACTATGTCATTTCAAATCAAGACGGCAGAGTCCTTGCTGTACATGTCCAGCAACAGTGTCTTGTTTCCATTTCTGGTGTCATGTCATGTCAGATGGCACAATATCTGATGTAAATGGCAGCTTTTGTCATTAACTAATTTTTGCTTAGTGTTATGTATTTAATGTAGTACAACAGATGTTTGTAACTTTTATAACACGTTTTCAAATTCCTAATGGTGATAAAATGTGAAAATGGTCACTTTAGTAATAAAACACTGCAAATAATCCTCAAGGGTACAATCTACTCAGTGTGGTGTTTATATTTAGGTATTCTATTAGGTATTCCATTATATTTAGTGTAACCAACTATACCAAAAAAATCCCATCAGGATTCGCTTAAAGAGGAAGCAGAAAATGTACTGAGAGTAAATAAAGGTGTAACCAAGGACTGTACACCACCATAGCTCCATGGTGACTCAGCCATAATACAAACCTGTGCACATTTCACACTTCCCAAACATTGTACACAGTAATCTGACCAAGGATCTGCATGTCTTTCTTTACACACAACCTATCAGTTTTTTAAAGTTAAAAGTGAAAAGGCTAAATCTTGAATACTTTTTCAAGTCAATTTGTGTCCAAATGTTGCAATATTAAGTAAACTGTATCTATCAATATGCTGCGCACCCCTTTAAGATATTAGTTGCCACAAATACAGCAATTGTCTGTTAAACTCATTGCAAACTTGGTACTATGCATTTTGTTTCTTTTCTATCCCCTTCGTAGCTCACTTTGTGAGTGGATAATTTCCGCACTTGTGAGACAAATACATCTGCATATCACACTTAAGTCTTCACTGATCTATTTTTATTTTTGTTCTATTTTCATATTTTATTTTTATGTTGTATTCATTAACTCTTAACCTAACTCGGCAGTTGTATGCGGACGGCAAAGAAAGAATTTCATTGCACAGAGAAATGCAATTTCTTCTGTTCATATGACAAACGCTTGAACTGAATCTTGAATCTAATAAAGGTTTTGTCTTAAACAAGGTGTTACCAGTTGATGCACCAAGGATCAGGCAGTAAATACCGCCCCCTGCTGACTATTCCAGGACAAAGCAGGGCGATACAGTTCTACTTCCACTTACCTCCGATCTAAAATGAGAAGTCTTGTTTCTGATTATGAATTCATTCATTCTTAGGTGCATGTCCTGAATATGACCAGACGACCGACTTAGTAATGGTAATTCTTTTATTATCAAGGATCAGAAATGACACCTACATTGTTAGATTATTGTGTTATCTGTACTGTCTCTCTTGCATCTGCACTTATTGATCATCAGTTTTTTGGATAGGACTCTGCCTCGCTTTCTGCTCCTCTGTGGTCTGTCCTTGTCCTTCCTCAGATAAGCTCTGGCCTATGAGGGAAAGAAAGGATATCATTTTGGGAAGAATAATATGGATTAATTTACTTCTGAAAGCAATGGTTCTAAACAAAATGTACACAGCTGACCAAGATGGGGTCAATGCATTTGAAGTGTCCTGCTTTCAAGTTGCACTGGAATCACAAGGCTGTTGTTAACAAGTGCAAAAAAGGTCTGTCACCTTAAACCATACTTCCTTTATAGCTCCAGCATAAAACTAAAGCAACAAGCAACAAAAACAGATCTTAGCTGACTGACTGTATTTGGAATTAATAGGAAAAGGTCTAATCATGAATCCGTTTTTATTAAATTCATAAAATGATAAAATAAAGTGATAAAAATGATTAAGTGAAAGTGACCATTTGTCATACGTGAACACACCACACAGTGTGAACAGCACGAAATTCAACCTCTGCATTTAACCCATTCACCAAGTGAAGCAGAGGGCAGCAGGAACACGGCGCCCGGGGACGTTACCTTGCTCAGGGTACCTCAGTGGTGCCTAGCAGCCTTGGGGATCGAACCCGGACTTTCTGGTCACAGGGCGGATGCCTTAACCACTAGGCCATCCAGTTGCCCCATTAACATTTGGGGCATTTGGATTAACATTTAGTTCTAATCATCATGGAAGCAACCTAGACAGCATGTTTTTATCTGGAGTTACTACAAATTCTTTCTCTCAGACAGTAGTTCCCAGACTGGTCCTAGAATACCCCCTGCACTGTACATAATAATGTGTCCCTGCTCCCAACACATATGATCCAACTAATTAGTTATTACCCAGCTATTCTTGAGTGTAAACACCAAACGTGTGCAATGCGGGGTGTATTTCAGGACCAGGTGGGAATCACATGACTGCAGACACCTAGGAACATGGTAAGTGTGTACCAGAAGGGGTATTGTCCTTAACAGAGGGCCACAGTGAAAGGCCAGTCTGAACTTTGGGTTTCCATTTCAGAATGGTGGCGGTGACTGGCTCCTCTTCCTCTGCATCTTCTTTAACCTGAAGCCCAAAGACTTTCAAATTAGAAAGAATGTAACTAATGATATCATACTATACTATTACTACTAATTACATTCACACGGTAGCTCTATGTAAAGTGCATAGATGTTTTGAAAGGCTTGATGTGTTGTTTTTTTTTTTACATTGGTGGGTATTTAGATATTGTAAAGGTATATCTTTAAAACAAACACATCAGACTTTAAAACATTCAAAACTCCAGTGTCCAGCTTCAACTAAGATGGTTTTCTAAGGCCAAACCTTTGAACAATGCGACAAATAATGCACAAGGAATGATAGATCTACGTTCAGTTGTCTCTGCTGGCATGCACAAAGGCCACAGTCAAACTACGCTATAACAGAGAGGCACTGCAACAGTCTGCCAGGCTGGTCATATAGAACCTCATCTCCAAAGGCTTTAATGGAGATATAGCTCTCGGCCTGAAGACCATTTGAGGAACGCAACTTCGAGGCCTTCTGGTCCTTAATGGTCTCCTCGTCTAGTGCTGGCTGGAGTTTCAGCAGGGACAAAATCACTTTAATCATTTAGAACATAAAACAATTCTTCACGTCTGCAAGGCAGCATTTCATGTTTTCTTTAATCGCTCATATCTTTATTTTATGTGGCTGCAAACACAGTGCCATACTTTCTTTCATTAAAGTGCAACAGATCAGAGATGCTGATTGGCTTGAAACAATAAAGATATACTGAGGAAGTCAATACAGCTCATATATATCACATTCAAACAGACCTGCTTCACCTGCAGGTACTCTCCGTGCTGCTCACAGCCAAAGTCAAACACATACTTCCCTGGACCTGAGGGCTAGAAAAAAATGATAATGAATAACCAGAAACACAAGCATCCATTTCAAGCAAGGGGAATGCAGAGAGAAAAAGCCAAGACTTACTTTATTATTCAGAAAGTTGCCTTGGTATCTGTGGTTTAGATGGATATACTCTCCAGAAGATTCCATCTTTCCCATAACCCAGGTACCAACATACTTAGAGCCTGTATCACTGTATGTATACACACCTTGGCCATGCCTGTGACAGACAGAAAAAGAGTTAAATGTGTCCATTTTATCCATAAAGCAATTTGAGCCAACAGCAGTGTAGCTCAAAAAAACTATGTAATTTACGAGGGCTGGTTTTTGGCCTAAGCAAGTAAAAGTGATATTATTGTGTGATAGGCAGAACTTAATTATATAACCAGAGCAGCTGGTTGCCTAGTGGTTGCCTTTACTATAATGTGAAAAATGAAAACTGGTATTTGTTGTACCTTTGATGCTGCTGCCACTCTCCATCATATGTGTCTCCATTAGGATATGTATAAATGCCATGACCCTGCCGCTGGTTATCCACCCAGGAGCCTAATTGGTGGAAGGAAGGAGGCAGAATAGAGCTTTTCTGTAATTCAGCTATGATGTCTTAAACTCTTCAGTTCAGAAAAAAACCTACTTCAGTCCCTCACCTTCATACTTGGAACCATCCACATAGTAGAAAATGCCTTGTCCGTGCTTCATGTTCATGTAATATTCCCCTATATATCGAGCTCCATTCTTGAATCTGTATGTTCCCTGAAAACCAACAGATATCTAAGAATAACTAACCTATGAATGAATCCGATCTACTAAAAATGACCAACTGATCATGAAATATAGAAAAAATATTTAAAAAATCTAATCTAATGAAAATATTACAAAAAAATCAACCAAATAATAATATAAAAATGAAAACTGAATGGCAGTAAATGTCATTAAAATCAAAGAACAGTAGTATAAAACATTTTTAATATGTGGTGTGGGCTTATAATTATGCATGTTTTTAGATAGATATTTAATGGTAAGGGAAAGAAAAAAAATCTACACTAAAATAAGGGTTTAGAGAGAGTTATACTTTACAAAGACAAAAAACAAGCAATTTAAGCTTTTATTCCTGACCTTTTTGTTTTCTAACATTAACTGCCCACCTTATCTGAGAGAGCCACTATGTATTTTCTGTGTGTTAAAATAAAATACCTGACCACATCTTTTCCCATGTGTATACATTCCTTGGTATGTGTCTCCATTCTGCAGAACAGCTCTGCCCGGCCCGTGTCTCTCTCCAGCTTCATTACGCTCACCATCATACTCCTGAAACAACAACTCTGATCAGATAAGAAAGACAATAAAATAAAGAAAGACAACAAATAAAAATGCAACACAATTATAAGAACATTATTCTAACAAAATAATGGTGTACCACTGACATTGCTGTGTGTAAAATTTAGTGTGCTGTACCAGCAAATCAGTAGTGCAAAATGTGTAAAGTGTCCATGTATCATACATGAACACACCACAGCACAGTGTGAACAGCACGAAATGAATTCTCTGCATTTAATCCATTCACCCAAGAGAAGCAGCGGGAAGCCAGGGACACAGCAGTGTGGGGAGCGGGGAGCAGTGTGTGGAGACAGTAACTTGGTCAAGGACATCTCAGTGGTGCCACTGGCAGTCCTGGAATTCAAACCCACAACATTCACAGGGGCAAGTCCCTAACCACTAGGACACAAGCTGCCTCAAATGGTATATGAAAGTGACAGTATTATGGCAATACATTTAAAATAAATGCAATAAATAGCAGTGAATGATGGGGGATGAGATTGGCATTCAGTCAATTCACAATTCAAACATTAGGTGGCGGTAATCTAGTGTGTTTTGCCTGTGAACCTGATGACCACAGGGTTCCAGGATCAAACCCAGTCTTTCAAAGACTGTGTCCTTGAGCAAGACACGTAACCCTCTGTGGCTCCAGGGGGGCCGTTCCTATACTTTATAACTGTAAGTCGCTCTCGATAAGGGCATCGGCCAAATGCACAAATCCGATTCAAATTATATTGCACCGATTCGTAACTGAATTATACAGTAAAAAAAGAAAAAGATCACATACAGAACGGGACGGAATCTTATTGCCACAGGTAGAAAGCATTCCCTGCGGCGTTCAGTTCTACATTTTGGAGGCAATGAGACCCTTCACTGAGATCCACAGACAGTTTTACTGCCAAAAACCCTACTGTAAGATAACGTACTTACTCCGAGGTAACCCTGCTCATCTTCGAGATCTTCCGATCCAGCATCTGACATTTTTAAAGTTTCTGTTAACGAGAAAATACCAAAGAAACCCGTGTCTCCACAAGCGATGAAATGCGTCTGCTGTTACTATGACAACGCTCGCGTACGGGCCATAACAGACATGCGCACAATTCTCCAGATACACTACATGGACAAAACTATTGGGACGCCTGTCTACCAAAAAGAGCTTTAACGACATTGCATTCAGATACATAGACTTTAATATGGAGTTGATCCCCCTTTGCAGCAATAACAGTCTCCATTCTTCTTGGAAGACTTTGGAGTGTTTCTGTAATCATCTGTGCCCATGTAGAGCATTTATGATGTCAGGCACTTGGGTGGTCTAGTGGTTAGGGCATCCTCCCTGCGGCCAGAAAGTCCGGGTTCGATCCCCACCACTGAGGTGCTCCCCGGGCGCCGTGTTCCTGGTTGCCCCCTGCTTCACTTGGTGAATGTGTTAAACGCAGAGGTTGAATTTCGTGCTGTTCACACTGTGTGTAGTGGTGTGTTCACGTATGACAAATTTTCACCTTCACAATC